>CAUYQU010042737.1:0-215112 GCA_963574635.1 Cheracebus regulus
TGGGTGGATCACTTGAGGTCAGGAGTTCGAGTCCAGCCTGGCCAACATAGTGAAACCCTGTCTCTACTAAAATGCCTGACCAACATGGTGAAACCCCGTCTCTACTAAAATACAAAAAATTAGCTGGGCATGGTGGTGCACACCTGTAGTCCCAGCTACTTGGGAGGCTGAGGTAGGGGAATTGCTTGAACCTGGGAGGCAGAGATCACACCACTGCCCTCTAGCCTGGAAACAGAATGAAACTCTATCTCAATTTTAAAAAAATACAAAAATTAGCTGGATGTGGTGCTAGGTACCTGTAGTCCTAGCTACTATGGAGGCTGAGGCAGGAGAATCCCTTGAACCTGGGAAGCAGAGGTTGCAGTGAGCTGAGACCTCACCACTGCACTCCAGGCTGGGTGACAGAGTGAGACCCTGTCTCAAAAAAGAAAAAAAAAAGACACTTAAGCAAGGCACAGTGGCTCATGCCTGTAATTCCAGCACTTTGGAAGGCTGAGGTGGTTGGATCACTTGAGGCCAGGAGTTGGTCAATATGGTGAAACCTCATCACTTGTAAAAATATAAAAATAAGCTGGGCATGGTGGTACATGCCTCTAAACCCAGCTACTTGGGAGGCTGAGGCAGGAGAATCCCTTGAACCTGGGAAGCAGAGGTTGCAGTGAGCCAAGACCATGCCACTGCACTCCAGCCTGGGTGACAGAGTGAGACCATGTCTTCAAACAAACAACAACAAAAGTACATAGAAAAATGTGCTACTTATTTTGAATAATTTTGTCTGATCAATTTGTTTCTGTTTCTTCTGTCAGAAGAGAGGAGTACACATTTTCTCATGCCTTTAAAAACATGTGTCCTTTTTTTATAATTCAGAAGGGATCCCAGAAAAGGCATAAGAACTTTACCAAAATCTCTTAGTGTCATTCTTTTGGGAATACAATTACTACAATATATGGCATGATACTTTGCACAGAAGTGCTTAGTAAATATTTATTGAATATACATTCTTTCCTTAAATTAGCATGATCTTTGCCTTAAGAATGTAAAATCGTTAATGATTCTTCAATAATCATAAGCAGCTGGATTGTGTTCCTGCTAATTTTTTCACTTCCTCAAAAGCCAGTGAATTTTAGAAAAGGTACTATGTTTCAAAATTACTTAATTAAAATAATCTCAGATACCATAGTATTTTAGGGGTTAGTTTATTAGGGGAGGAAGGATATTGTATTGTACAGACATGACCAGTCCTTCTTTTTTAAAGTTACCCCACCCTGAGCCTAAACATCCTAGTTTTTCATTTACTTTATCTTCAAAAGAAGCATGATGATATTTAAGTATCATTATAAAGACAAAACTTCATAAATTTTTTCAGTAATTTTACACTCTATAATTACTGCTTTCCTAATCAACTGTTGTTTTTTTTTTTCAATAAATAGACTGTAGGACAAATTTCATCCTGATGGCTCAAGCAAGTATGCCAAATAGGATGAATTAAACACATAAACACATTAAGGGTAAAAGAAGTTAGGTTTCTTACTGTCAGTAGAGTGAGCTGCAAACATGGAACAGAGGAAAATTACATTTTGTGAGGTTGGACAGGAATTGGAATATCAACGTGATCTCACATGTTTTACTCTATATAGATATGTAAATAAATAAATATAGATTTAAACATATATAATACATATGTTTGTGGAATGTGGAGAAAAGATGTAGTAATAAATTAGCTATTAGTATGTTTGAGAGATAAATGTCTTTTTCACACTCAAACTTTGAACCATCTTTGAAGGACAAGGGTGTTTGGCAAATGGTATCAATATGGCATCCTTGTTACTGATAAAGACATAGAAGAACATGGCTTATCTATGTGGCAAAATTGAGCTTCCAGTTCTGGTAGCAAAGCAAGAGATGACTGTCCCATTCAGCCATAAACCAAGCTAGAAGCCCTATGACTTGCCAGCTCCCGCTGCTGAGTAACAGGGCAGCACCAACTGTGCTGAGAGAGGGCAGATTCCAAAGAGAAAAGGACAAAGGGGGCAGGTTACAACTTACTCATCAGATAAATCATTTCTTCCCAGGAGAAGCCTCAGGAAGCCTGACTGTTCACCTCACAGATGACCCACCAAGGTATAAACACAGGAAGAGAAAAGGCGGTGACAACATGTCAAGTACACTAGCTTCACTGGAAATGGCAAGGTGGTTCTCTTTGCTGGTGCTGCAGAGAAACTGAAGGTGGCTAGGATGGTACTGACTCACCATTCAAGCAGCAGTGAGAGAAATGCAATTAATGACATAGGTTTCTGTTGCAGCTCACAACATATTTGTAATCTTGAATCCTGGACATATGAATTAGAGACACTTAAGAGATTCTTGATGTAATAAAGATTTAAACATACATAACATACATGAACCTGGGAGGCGGAAGTTGTGGTGAGCTGAGATTATGACATTGCACTCCAGCCTGGGAAACAAGAGCTAAACTCTGTCTAAAAAAAAAAAAAAAAAAAAAAAGAAAAGAAATCAGGATTGGGAGAAATAAGCTTTTAATTATATAAAACAAAGTACAGACCAGGTGCCGTGGCTCATGTCTATAATCCCAGAACTTTGTAGGGGCTAAGGCAAGCAGATCACTTGAGGCCAGGAGTGAGACCAGCCTGGCCAACACGGAGAAACTGTGTCTCTGCAAAAAAATACAAAAATTACCTAGGCATGGTGTGCACAACTGTAATCCCAGCTACTCAAGAGGCTGAGACAAGAGAATCCCTGAAACCCGGGAGGACATAAGCAGAGAAGAAATATAGCTGAGGCTTAAGGAGAAGGACAACCAATGTATTTAGCATTTTCCTCTTTTAATTTCCTTAAACACATTGTATTGACTAAACTGTGTTATAAAAATCTTGCTTATTTAAAATTCATGCAATTAAAGTAGTCATTCTATAATTTTAAGGGGAGCATAGATTGATATTTTGAGGACCATCTCACCCGTCATCTCCTAAAATTTCCTAAAGTGGCACCATGTCCCTAGCAGCAGTTACATGAAATTTTAAGCAAACTGCCTAGTAATGATGAGAACATTCCAACAAAGCTTGCCTTTTGAACATAACACGTGTTAACTGAAGTAAAAATATAGCCACTGCAAATATATGGATTAGTCTACAATGAGTAGATAAGGGATTTAGATAACAAATGAAAAAAATCTAAATGAAAAACTTCCTATCAACTTAATATTTCATTTCATGTGTCTAATGGAACAAAAATTTTACTTGAAAATTAAAAGGAAACCTTCTTGGGTCATTTCCCCCCCTAATATTCTTTCTGGTGCTTTGGCAGAGTTGACTGTAACCAAGAGCATATTCTTGATTGAAAACCTTTTGAGTCCAATTAAAAGAATTTGCATGTGGATCGTTCAGAGGCACTAATGCAATCCTGCAGAAGATTTTTTGTAACTTTATCTTTCCTTGGCTTCTATGGAATAAAGAAAGTTATAAAAATCATATTCCTAGGGAATCAGTAAACTATTTTTCAAGCAATCATTCACCACTGAAAAGATCTTCTTTTTAGTGGAAACTTAACAGTCATTCTTTTGGACTTCCTTTCTTGCTTTTCCTATGAGTTTATGCATTTCAATTGTTAGGCATCGCTGAGGTTAGGAGAGAAAGAAAGAAACTACTAGAAATAAATCTTGGTTCCCTCAAATGCTTCCATTCTTCTTTCTTAAAATCTACAATACGCCTTGTCAAAAAAAGGGAGTTTTGGATTTTCCCCTTACATTTATATAAGTTGTTTAAATATAATTCTTTACTTAGAATAAACATTTCTTCCTATTCTGGGACATGAGTGCATGTATATGTTCAATGTATGCTATTTAATCTCAAATCAGTGTGTATATTTTATTTTACATAACATAGACTATATTAATATTCTCTCTTAAAAAATATTGTTCTTGAGTGTATAAATCTAAGTAAAACCACTTGTTTTAAAAGGCTTATTGTTCCATGAGTAATATTGTAAAACTAAGTAGATTAGATAACTTCTGTGCCTTAATTTATTAAACAGTAGATATTTTGTGTTCAGTCTCTCCTAAGCAATACAGACATTCTCACCAGGGCTTCCTTGCTCTCAAATCTTTGCATATTACATTCTTCATTTAAATGCAGTGTCTGTCTTTTAATAAAATATCGTGTGCTGGCTATTTGTACTCTCATATCCTTTTCACAATACGAAGAAATAAACTGGAAACTGGCACCTAGCCTTCTCTTGCTCTGGACCCCACTCAGACCTGTCAACCTGAACAAATAGATGGGTCAGAACCTCATTCTATTTGTGGTATATTCTACCTCCAAAATATATAGAGATTCACAAAGTGCTGTGTAATTTTCTTAGTGGCAAGAGATGTGAATTGCTATTACTTGTCCTTTACCTTAGAGGTGATACCCTGGCATACACCAAACCACTGGCCTCTTAAGAACATCATTGACAGGCCTCCTCCTGGTATGCACCTGCTACACCAAAGCTTCTTGGGTCCTCACCACTCTCTATTCACCAAGTCCATTTGCAAGATGTCTTGGGCAGGGCGGACCAGTGTAATACTCTTAGGAATGTTAAGCTGCCCCAAGTTTCTGGTATCTCAGCATTACAGAGAGTTCAAGAGTTAAAATGGTCTACAGGGAAGAGAGTTAATGCATGCTGCTCTGTAAAGTACAATGTTTGATCTTTTCTGCACATGGAAATAACTCATTCTTCAGCTCAATAGTGTATGAAGTGTTATAGGCTGTATTGATTAGCAATAGTAGCCAGGTGCAATGAGGGAAACCATCTGGATTATTTCACAGTAGCACACCTTCATTTACCATGTTCCAACTGTTGGTTTTTGAGGTTTACATGGGGGTATGTTGAATGAGGTTATAGTGAGGCTCACCATCCAGGCATTTATCCATACTTCCGTGGTAGTGCTGATCTCTGGTTTACATCTGCATTAGTCCATTCTCATGCTGCTATAAAGAACTAACTGAGGCTGGGCGCGGTGACTCATGCCTGTAATCACAGCAATTTGGGTGGCCGAGGCAGGTGGATCACAAGGTCAAGAGATCGTGATCATCCTGGCCAACATGGTGAAAACCTTTCTCTACTAAAAAATACAACAATTAGCTTGGCATGGTGGCACATGCCTGTAGTCCCAGCTACTTGGGAGGCTGAGGGAGGAGAATTGCTTGAACCCGCGAGGTAGAGGTTGCAGTGAGCTGAGATCGCACCACTGCACTCCAGCCTGGCACCTGGCAACAGAACCAGACTCTGTCTCAAAAAAAAAAAAAAAAAAAAAAAAAAACTAAGAGTGACTCGGTAATTTGTAAAGGAAAGAGGTTTCATTGACTCACAGTTCTGCATGGCCGGGGAGGCTTCCGGACACTTGCAATCATGGCAGAAGGGGAAGCAAACACGTTCTTCTGCACATTGCAGCGAAAGAAAAGTACCGAGCCAAGGGGGAAAGCCCCTTAGTAAACCATTAGATCTCATGAGAACTCACTCACTATCACTAAACACCCCCATGATTCAATTACTTCCCACTGGATCCCTCCACAACACATAAGGATTATGGGAACTACAATTCAAGATGAAATTTGGGTGTGGAAACAGCCAAACTATATAAATATCCCTAGGTTTTCTGAGGAGTAATGTTGCTTCTAATTTACAATTTTGACTGCAGTAGGAGAGGATTTTCTTCATGGACTTCCACTAGGCCCTATTAAAATAATGGCTCTTACTCTTGTAGGTCATAGAACCACAACATTTGGATCAGATGAAAGCAGTCACAGGTGGGTCTATAGTCATAGGTGGGTCTATAGGCCCCTTTTGAGATAAACTTTGGTTTAAACTCTCCTTATTACCTCTATAAACCTGCCCAACCCTTGCAAAAAAAAATCTTGATTATATATTTGTTCCCTTGCTTTCAATCCAGCTCACATCCCATATTTAATATTCCTCAAGAGTCTGAGGAATATTCTCATTTCCCTTGGTTATTCTGTAAATAACTCAGACCCTATTAGTGAAAGATCAGAGGGATATTTAAAGAAGGTATTTGCAGTGACCTTCAATGTAGCAACTGGCCTACTTTTTAATTAAAGGGCTTTAGGTCTGTGAGTGGAATTAGATGCAGATACTGATAGAAAGATAGCAATATTCCATTGTGGCCCCTGATATAAGCCTTCTACTCCCCAGATCTTGATTTTTTAAATATATAAATCAAGTGACATCTTAGCTTATTGTCCATTTGTCTCATGCCTAAAAATGCAGTGATGTATTAGCTATCACCACAGATCTTCCACAGGTAAAGACACCTTAGCTGCCAATCACATCTTACTGTTACCCTGGTATTTACAACTACTTTGCTTCTGATAGTCCACTGATGCCATCTGGTTTCTTGTCATGGTAGTACCCTGTCATCCTCATTGAGATCATAGAGCCTAGTTCCATGCAGCATTTTCCACCAGGAACTCTAGCCACAGATATTTGTCACCTCTCAAAGATGGTTAAAGGAATGTGCCCTGGGTCTTCTGAAGAAATGCAGCTGCGTAGTGTGTTCAAAGGGCTTAGTCGATCAACTGTCCTAACTAATCCACTTCTCAGAACCCTTCCACAATGCTATGCTAAGGAAGTTGTGGCACCGTCGCTGTATTTATTTCAGGCCAATGCCATGTTCAACATTCAAGAAACCATCATTGCACAGCCAGCTTTGAACTGTCTCCGCTGTCTTGTCAGAACCCCTAATCTCAACCCATGACTGAACACATCATCATCAACAAATTCCCGTATGATTCTGCAAGGTGTCCTAATAAAATAGAATCTGAGGTCACTTACGCCAAGATTTTATGAATTGTGCCACTCCACAAAAGCAGGAGCGTGAGGAGGAGAATCGATGAGGAATATGCTACCGAGCTAGCCACGGCTTTGTACAAACCAACTGCTTGAACTTGCAGGACATCTTTAGAAACGCAACCTAAAACTACCCCTCTGAATCTTCTGTCTGGGGTGGAGGGAGGAAGGGAAGGTTGATCTCCAAGGTCTTACTTCCCATTGCCCAAAGTTTGCACTGTAAGATTTTAACTTCCCTGTATGTGTGGGTTAAACATGCATGGTCACCAGGTGGGTGTCAAAGTAAAAGGAGAAAGACTCATGGCATGAGTGATGCAAACGCTGTTGAGTCTGCCTGTGAGTGACATCATGAGCCCTTTGCAGCCTCATTGAGATCATAGAGCCTAGTTCCATGGGCTAGTCATTGACCTGCACCCATGACCGTGAGGATCACATAAACTTTTAAAGATGATATTGACCAGAGACATAGCAAGTGTGTAGATCTAGGGTGACATATAAAATAAATACCATAAGATATCTAAAGCTACCTTGTTTTTGTTTTTGATATTAACGACCTCTGACTGTGTTTTAGTTATGTATTTTTCTACTTTGTCTTTCTCAACACTCTAGAAAGAAGGCATGAACTTTAGCAACTATAGCAATTTTACCTCCTGTGGTACTCCTAGCATCTAGGACAGGCAGGCTACTCATTAGGAATTGAGTAAAACTGTACTAAGTAAAGGAACAGCAATTTTTAAATTGCTGAAGAAAAGTTTTTCTCAACGTAGATTTGTGAATGATCTAAGCTGTTATTCAAGAAAAGGGGCATGGTGAAAACATTTTAAACAAAACATAAAATTGAATTTCTAATCAATGGGACTTCATGAAAGGAACTTCAAAAGAATATTTGGCAAGGCAGAAAATAATCCCAGAACAAGAGTCTGATATGTTAGTTGGAATGATGAGAAAAGACAACAGTAAATAGTTAGTAAACCATGACAAATATTGATTAAATGATGCATTAGTAATATTTTCTAAGTTAAAGTGAATAAATATGGTTGAATTGACACAAAGTAGAACCAATTTTTTTTTAAATAATATATAACTTAGAAGGAAACAACTGGCTTTACAAAGATTTAATGTCCTGAAATTTTCTGAAAAATTGAAAAGATAATAAGTAATATTATATTTAATACAATTATACCTGTTACAACTTAAGGGAAATTCAAATATAAAAGATGTAGCATGCCTAGCTTCAAAACATCGGAGAGAATAAATGAAAAAAATCCAATCCATGAGAAAGTAAAGAGAAGAAAAAAATAGGAAGCTTGGGAAAACAGGAAAAATAGAAAAAATGAAGATGATAGGATAAATATATAAACAACTTTAATACCTAGGAACAGAATAAACTAGTTAATTACAAGGAATAAATATTTAAGCTGGATTTAAAAATTCAAATACAAAAGGATATTATTTAGCAACTAAAAGGAATGAAATAATGACACCTGTTATGACAAAGATGAACCACAAAAACATTGTGTTAAGTGAGAGAAGCTGGCTACAAAAGCCCGTAGCATATTGTATAATTTCTTTTTTATTATTATTTTTGAGACAGAGCCTCAGTCTGTTGCCCAGGCTGGAGTGTAATGGTGCAATGTCAGCTCACTGCAACCTTCACTTCCTGTGTTCGAGTGATTCTCCTGCCTTGGCCTCCCAAGTAGCTGGGATTACAAGCACCCAACACCATGCCCTGCTTATTTTTGTATTTTTAGTAGATAAAGGGTTTCACCATGTTGGTCAGGCTGCTTTGAACTCCTGACTTCAGGTGACCCTCTCACCTCAATCGAAATTTGTATAAATTTCGTTTATACAAAATGTCCAGAACAGGGAAATCTATAAAGAAAGAAAGTGGATTTGCTGTTGCCAGGAGTTTGAGAAGGGTGTGTTAGTGAGGAATGGCCACTAGCAACTATGCCTCTTTGTGGGATGAGAAAAATGTTCTAAAATTATATTATTGAATTGGTTGGAAAACTCCTAATTTATACAAAAAAAAATCACTAAACTGTACACTTTAAATAAGTAAACTCTATATTGTATACATTATATATCAATAAAATACATTAAAATTTCAACTAAATGCTATTTTTAATATTCTGCCAAACCAAAGAAACATACTAAGTAAAAGAATGTATTATTCAAAATAAACTTTGTATCAAAAAGAATTGCTAGGGCTATAAAGTGTCACTAAATTTAAAGTAATGTCCATTCTCCAGGACCAAAGACCTACTACTAAATATATGCACCTATTAAGAGACCCTCAAAATAACTATACATAAAATTGACAGAAATTCAAGGAAGAAATGACAAATTCACCAGCAAGTGGGAAATTTTAATAGAACATCTCATTAATTGAAAGATATAGTGACAATAACTGATTATCATATGTGAGATTTTAAACAACAGAATTATGAAGCTTAAAGAAAGGAAGCAATGAATATGTGTATATACACAGATAAATGCACATATACTATATATCATATATAGACACACATATATAATACATATGCACATACATGTGTATATTAATCATACATATAATACACATAGGATATGTGTGTGTGTTATACATACCATAAGTGATAATAGTAAAAAGTTAGGAGTACTCTAAGGTACTGTACTAAACATGAAGTAGTATAGTGGTATCTGAGTGGATTCAGATAAGCTGAAAACTAGTTATCTATACTCGTAACCATCTACAGCTATATCTATAGTTAATCTATCTACTGATTAAAATACACACATACATTAACTTACTCAGTGAGCTTACAGAGCCTAGAGGCAATGACAGCCTGTAGCAACATGCGTATCTGTCACCAAGACATTTGTTCCTAATGATAATAAAAGTGGATTTTGGTGATATTGTTACAACATTATATATTTACTAAAAATCATTGATTGTGCACTTATCATGGCCAAAGTTTATGCATGTACATTTTATTTAATAAAGCATTAAAAAAAATAGGTCTGTTTAATAGTGCCCTAAACATTTATGGCCTGGCTAAGATTGGATTTTTAATTAAGAAGGGTGAGCATCGGCATAAAACAACAAGAAATTAATCAGAATGCTTAGACTAAGGGAGTTAGGATTTAGTAAACATACAGTTTAAGGTCATCCTTAATGGGGAATTCGGAACCCAGAAGAAATGCAGAAATTCATAGTAAAAAAATGGAGGGAAAACATCACAGCTGACAAAACTCGTGAGCACATTACATGTTTAAACATCTATAACCTATGTATAAGTAGATTTAATAAATGTAAACAGAAACATACTAAGTAAAATAATGCATTGTTCAAAACAGGCTTTGAATCAGAAAGAATTGTGACGTAAATAACACAAACCAACTAACCACAAGTAACAGTGATGTTGCTTTGTGATGTCTTGAGTGTGGGAACAGACGAAAGTCAGGGTCTGGAGTCAGAAACACCACTCAGCTTGCTGGAAGACTGACCCTCAGGGGAAAAGATTGTGTGCGCATCAACACTCAGAGTAGACCCGCGCCCATGAGAGCACACCAAAAACAAGTTCCTGATCAGAATGTGGGATGAATGGATAATAGCCCAGACCAGACGGCAAGTCAGGGCTGCAATTTTCAAAGTAGAATCTCAGAAACTGGGATACCCTGTGGAAGCCAAGGCAAAGATTAAGAACAGAAGCATTTTGGGGAGAGGATATGTGTGCATGGTGGAAAGGAAGTAGAATATGAATTTCAGAATGTGAGACAATGCCCTTGAGTGTAAGTTAGTATCACAGATGAGTTATCTGAAACCTACACTAAGATGGCTCTATTGTCCTATTCTTTCTTCAATAAAAGGAGAGAGAGAATTTTCCCATTAAGAACAAAGCTTTATACAGAAGACATGTTTTCATTCCCATAATCATTGGCTTCCTGTTTTACATGACATATTCAGACAATAGTCAGATTAACCACTTTTTTTTTTTCCTATTAGGAAGAATGTAATCTCTTTTTGGATATAATCAAGAAAACGAAAATAATATTGTTGGAGTGTTTAGATATACCTCATTCACTTCATTCCGACAGAGACATTTAACAAGTCAGAGAGAAATCCTTTTAATAAATAAAAAGACAGTTGGCCTGTTATAGGATAGCAGCTATATGTGCTTATTAAGCAGCATTCTGCAAAGGTAATAATCTGACAGTTCCCTAATATCACAAAATTTCCCATACATTTCCTCATTTCTCTGTATTTCTAAGAAAACAGAGTAACTAAAAAACCCTTTCCTTCCTTCCTTCCTTCCTTCCTTCCTTCCTTCCTTCCTTCTTTCCTTCCTTCCTTTTCCTTCCTTCTTTTCTTTCTTCTTCTTTGTTAGTAAGTGTGTTTGTGCTGGTGATTCAGCTCAGGAACCCATGGTATAAAAGCAAACAGTTACTTAGAAGATTTTATAGATCAAGTCCTTTTGTACTTTGGAGAATATATGATTGTGGTCACTTAGAAAGCAAGCTATTCACAAAATACAAAGAAAAATAACACTGGCCTCTACAAGTACAGCTTGACTGAGCATCCTATTTTCTGCTGTGAACCACACAGATCTAGGAGCACCGACTTGGAAATAGTGAATCTTCACAAAGAGAAGCACCCAGTAGCAGCGACTCTTTTATTTTATTATGTTGGCCTGGGTTCCAAGCACATGGTTTCAAAGAATGCACACACAGTAGTTCTTCCCCTGGTACAGTAGAGAAAAGTAGCTAATATTCAATGAAAACAGTTTTCAGAGGACCTTAGAGACATGAATGTTTATGTTTACAGTGTTGTCACAGTTGTTCCAATATAATAAAATAAATAGGAAAGTCAATGTTAAAGTGGCATTGGCGGTGCTGGACCACTGGTGGTACTTTAAAGGCCTGTAATGGGGTCCCCACCGAACAATCTCCATTATGTAACTACAGTATGCTGCTTTTGTATGTGAATTAATTAACTCTTTTGTTCTTTCTCAGTGTGTTTTTCTGACTATATACTATTTGGAAGTGGTCACCTAGAGTAACAATTCATTTAATCTATTTTAATTTCTCTGTTCTTCAACGTGGGAACTTTGTCTGATTCCTGAGTAATTATGTAGAATTTTTTCAAATAATATTGTCTTATCAAATTAAAGCAATGAGCCTCTGCCCTTTGCAATAAAATGTAACATATGTAATAACTGCTCTAAGACACTGGATGGGCTGTAAGCACACATGTGCAGTTTAGATGGAAAACAGTAGTTACCTGCTGTTTATGAAGAAGATGGTGTTGTAAACTAATATTTGAGCCCAAATATTCTAGCCCTTTATTTATTATTTACCATGGTGTCTTTTGATCTATCAAATAAGAAAACATCAATAAACCTTGAAAATAATTGGAAATTATTTTTGTCTTTCTTCTAATGAGCAAGAAATAACAAAATAATCAAACCTCAGAGTCTACTTTCTTTTTCTTATTATCTTATTATTTTAAAACCCCAACTGCTTCTATTGTTTGCTGAATTACTTGATTAAATCAATGACATAAATGATTTTACATGCTTGTTTAGCATTTCAGTAGAGATGGGGGTGGGATAAAACTCTTAAGAACTAACACATATTAAATATACGGAATTAGATTATTGTTTCTCTAAAGGAAGGAAACGGTGAGTTTCAAAAGCTAAATCTCAAAGTTAATGAGAAATACATCATTTACAAGCTCCCTAAAATCTAACTTTCATAGATTTTTGGCGTGGGCTTGTTTTGAACAATAACTCATCATTCGGCTCAGAGAAAATTTTGCAAACCGCTATTTTATGAATCTGGAAACCATCATTCTCAGCAAACTGACACGAGAACAGACAATCAAACACTGCATGTTCTCACTTATAGGTAGGTGCAGAACAATGAGAACACGTGGACACTGGGAGGGGAGTATCACACACTGGGGTCAGTTGTGGGGGGGTTAGGGGAGGAACAGCAGTGGGTGGGGAGGGATCAGTGGGGAGAAATGCCAGATATAGATGATGGGGGGAGGGAGGCAGCAAACCACCTTGCCATGTATGTACCTATGCAACAACCCTACGTGATTTGTACATGTACCCCAGAACCTAAAGTACAATTTTAAAAAAAAAGAATTTATGAAAGAGAAAAATTTTAGCTGAAGTGTGGAAAAAGATGTCAGAATAAATACATATTTTAAATAATGAAGTCTACAATAAAGTATTGATCAATAACTGAATTTTAAAGACTATGTTGTATTACTACTAAATATTTTAAAGAACAGATGAAAGCAACGGCAAATAGGGAAGTATTTGCTTATGCATTCAACAGCCAAACCTCTAAGAACACTGTTTATGAAGTCCTAGATTAGGCAGCTAGAGAACAAGAGGCTGAGACTTCCCAAGGGTTAGTGATGAGGTGCAACTGACTGAGGATAGACCATGGCACCAGTTTCCTAGGAGTGGTTGCATGAAGTTCTCCACTCCTAAATCACTTTCCAGATGAGCTTAAATCTCAACATATTCCTCAAGGTCAGCTTGAGTCTCCTCTGCATGGTTGGTAAATCCAAACTTACTCAATTAGCTTGAACAGACCGTGGACCCTTTTATCTCTAAATTCTAGTTCAGATTACCCTGGAAGTAGATCATGACATTGATCAATGCCTTCATGAACATTCCGTTCTCACTTGATCTGCTTCTGTCTTGGGATCAGGAAAGCTGTATTCCAACACAACGGGCTGGGCTGGTGTCTTCCTTACTGTTAAGTAAACATTTTTTTTTTTTTTTTTTTTTTTTGAGACAGCATCGCACGCGGTCACCCAGGGTGGAGTGCAGTGGCACAATCTTGGCTCACTACAGCCTCCGACTCCTGGGTTCAAGCAATTCTCCTGCCTCAGTCTCCCAAGTGGCTGGGACTACAAATGTGTGCCACCATATCCGGCTGGCTAGTTTTTGTATATATATATATATATATATATATATATATATATATATATATATATATTTTTTTTTTTTTTTTTTAAGTAGAAATGGGGTTTCACCATACTGGTCAGGCTGCTCTTGAACTCTTGACCTTGTGATCCACCCATCTCAACCTCCCAAAGTGCTGGGATTGCAGGTGTGAGCCACCTTGCTCAGTGGTACCAGGTAATTCTATATCACTGATAAAGGTCTATTCCTATTTCTTAACATTCTGTTATTTTCTGTAAGATCTCATTTCTTGGTCTTCTGTAAATTACTATAACAGTTAAGACTTGTTTCTCACTTTTTAAACTTTAAACAGAGTTTTTGAATAATTTTAAGCATATAAAATTATTATAAAGACAATGAATGCGCATATATCCTTCACTTAACTCAGAAATCACTAACAATTTACCACATTTTAATTCTCTCTAGCCCCCCCACACACACATGCATACACACATTGTACATAATCATAAATACATACATACACACACACAAATATGGATGTATACTTTTTCTGAAATATATTTAAAAGCATGCTGCAGACATTAAAGCTGCCTTCCTCAGAGTACAGCTCTTCAGTGCTTAAGAATAATAACATTCTTCTCCACACCCACTACAGCATTAATCTGCTTAGGAAAATGAATAATAATTCAGTACTGACTTAATAATACATTTGATACTCAATTTTTTTCCAACTATCAAAATGTCTTTGATATATTTTTTTTAATCCAGATTCAATTAAGATTCATACATCACCTTTGGTTTTTAAGTTTCTTTAGTTCCTTTTAATCTAGAAAAGTCCCCTGGGCTACACTCTGAACTTTCTTGATTCATCTGAATGATTAAATTCAGACTAAATATATTATTGCAAAAGCATTAAATAGGTGATATTATATACTTCCTGTAGGACCACATCGGGAAGCATATAATGATAGGTTGCCTCATGGTGGGTGATGCTAAATGTGATGATTTGGTTTAAGGCACTGTTCACGACATTGTTTCAGCATAAAGGTGTATTTTTTCCCTGGTATTTGTGTACTTGGTACCTGGTACTTACTCCAGAGTGTAAGTACTTTATGGAATAATATTTGAGATAATGATATTAACATATTCTCCATTTTCTTTTTTACCTAATTGTTGTAAAATCCATTGGTGTTTGAATTTGGAATAAAAGGAAATAATCCCCAAATGTTTATCTGAGGTGAAAAAAAAAATCTGTTTGTGTTGGGATATGGCTATCCTGAGCCCAAGACAGAAGCAGATCAGTGAGAACGGAAGCATTCATGAAGGTGTTGATCAATGTCATGACCCACTTGCAGGGTCATCTGAACTAGAACTTAGAGATAAAAGGGCCCACATTCTGCTTAAAGACATTTCAAACTAATTTGTTTAATTAAGATTTATCAGCCAAGCAGAGAATCCAAAATAGAGTTAGATGATTGTCTCACTTCATTTCTTGATGCCGTTTTTCCATGAAGAATAAAACTCATTTGTACTCTTTTACTTGCTTTCTCTCCCTCACTTCCATTTGGTATCATCCTAGATTCAATCATTACTGTTATCATTATACATACAAATGATGTTTTTGATTTCCAGCTCCAATAATTGAGGAGTCCAGGATTGAAACTGGCTTCAGGCACAGCAGGATCATTAGATGGCCCCACGTCAAGTGTCATGTGTAAGGCAGAGTTAGAACAATGGAAACATTCCATATCAGCAGAATTTACTGTCTCTGATAGTAAATGGAGTTACCCTTTCCTGTGTTGCCATGATTTTCATGCTTTCAAACAGATTTCAGTCATTCTAGCTTATCCCATCCTATTAGCAACCTGCTGAAGAAAGTTGCCTCTAACAAAATAACAATGCCAAGTCCTGGCATGGAGTCTCTTTGGCTCTAATTGGCTTGGCTTGGTTATGTGACCATCCAACTAAAACTGACTTAAGCAAACTAAAAATAATGTTGGTACTGCAGATAATAATAATGTAAAAAAAAAACTGTGTGTGTGAGTGTGTGTGCAATTTATTATTTATTGGGTCACACATTTAAAAAGTCAAGGGGAAAATCGGGTTTCAGAGAAGGCATCATGCACCCTGTCTCTCTGCATGTGATTTATTGGTGTCAACTGCAATTTTCCAAGAATCTGTCCCTGCACAAATATAGGGTCAACAATGAATTGATGTCTTTTGATTTTCATGTATTACAACATTTTGATAATCTAAACTGTTATCATATTTATGCTGTATATAACATTTTATCTTGAATTGTATGCCCTGAGGTTTTCCTATTCTCAGTTCCTCTCTTTTTGTAACTTTTGTATGATATCTTTGTTACTTTGTTCACATTTAATATTCTAGCAAATACTTTATTATACAAATATAATATAGCTGGACTTATTTTATTCAATATGAGAATATAATATTTTTCTTAATGTAGAAATTTGACCATTCACAAGTATTTTGAATACTTATATGTTTGCATTTGCTCTTGTCAATTTATTGTATTGCTTTCTATTTGTCATGATTTATAGTCCTTCATATACAGAATGGGATACTAACAGTAAATACTTTACTAAATGAGGAGAAATGGGAACATGAAAAATAACATAATTGTCAAGTTAGAAAAATAAGGTTTTTTTTTTTACTTAATTTTCTTCTAGTGGTTGGAGGTACTAAATCTTGTTTTTATTTTTAGAATGTTCACAGAACTTAACCAAACACAGTTTGAAATTTTCAAGATCTCAAATAAATAATAAAATAATGAGTATATGTAACTCTCTATGTTGAACAAGCCCATAATATTTGAGTATCATTGTACTGCAACATTTATTAATCATGTTGTGGTTAAACATATGAGCTTCTGGCTACAGACAATTCATATTTTGCATCAGAAAGCAATCCTATTTGGATAATTTCAGTAATCTTCACATCTATGTTGTAAATACTTTTTAAGATTTAATAATTGGGTTGACTATTGACTCTCTTGTCTCTTAAATCCTAATTCTTCTCTTCTGTATTTCTATTTCATTTTTCTCCAGTGCATTTTTGATAATAAACTTTGTTGGTGACAATAATTTTGAGTCCTTTCATGCTTTTTGATAAATGATACCTTTGCCCTCAACTTATATGATAATTTTGATGGACAAAATGTCTCACTCCTAATATTTTTTTTTCCCACAGAATCAGAAAAGAAGTCAATATCTTTTGTTAGCAGCTATATTTTTTAACTGACAAATTTGGGGTTAACAGTTCTGATTTTTTTGTACATCCTTTGAGTTCAGAAGCTTAAGAAACATTTAAGTAAGTGTCTTTACATTTTTTTTTTATTGTTGCTCAAAGGGCCACTTCAATCTCAAGATCCGTGCTATTTCTCAGTTTATAGAAATCTTTAACAAATTATTAGTCACAATGATCACTTCTCATTTCATAATTTAATAACATTATATATGTGTGTGTGCATATGTGTGTATATACATATGTATAATAATTATATATGATAATTTTTTTCCTTATTTTTACTAAGACCTATGCTAATGATTACTGGGTCTGCTCAATGTGTTCTCCAGGGCTCCTAACTTCTATCTCACTTGTTGGTTCCCGTTTTTTTCTATGTTCTGGGAGATTCCTTGGCTCTTTCTTGCACAGTGCTAATTCTGTCTTCAGTCATGCCCCTCGAAAGACAGCTAGCTGCTGACTGCAGCTCATGGTCTGAGGAGCTCAACAGGGAGGTTCTCCCGATAATGTTTGGGTGAGGAGAGGGAAAGGAAGGTGGAGAGTGCGTAATTGTCAATAGAGGAGACCTTTACATTCGTCGTGGAGAATTTTGGCGTGTTTCACTGATAACCAGGGTTGTCTTCCTTTTCCCCTCTTCATACTATTTCAGAGTTTTAGAATGTTTTTGTCTGTTGTCCTTCATGATCTCCCACTCCCAGAACCCCCTTTCAAAATGTCTGCTTCTCCTACAGGCATCTTACTGTGCTTAAAGAGATACCGTCAGTGCCTTAGTCTGAGGCCAAACTCTACATCCCACCATTCTGTATACACAGTAAGGAGGCACGTGGCTGACTCAGCCGCTTGGCCAGGAGTCCTCTGCATAATGACCCTCTGGTCAACACGCTTTCCTTGCACTTTTAACCATTCCTTGTAGTTCCTCAAAGGCTTGTGAGTGTTTCATAAAGAATGTCCCCTATCTCTGCAATGGTTTTCTCTTTGTTGGTGTTGGCCTAGTATTTTCACAGCTCTATTCTGTCTCAGCCAATCTCATCTACTCCTGGTCGTCAATCAATCCTTTCAAATATGCTAATAAAACTTTTCTTCTTCTTATAGATCTGTTATTGATCACATGTTTTCTCATACTTTTTCTGTTTTACTTTTTTTTTTTCACCAAAATCTTTGAAGGGAAGGTAAACAGTTATACCCAGTCTGCCACATTGAAGACTGAGGTTAGCAAAGCCTTCTGGATTAGCTGAATCAACTTTCAGTTACAACCTCATCTGCCCTCTCTTTCTACTATTGACATTCTAAAGTCTAAAAAACTATTATTTTTGTCTCCTTTACAGTTAGAAGTGGCTATGTGACTCAGTTCTGGACAAGGACATATGAGCATAAATCTCATGGGAGGGTTTTTGTTCATGAATTAAGAATGAAAGCCTTTGGCCTTTTTTGTTCCCCTTCCTCCTTTGCATTTTTCCTTCCTCCTTTTATCTGGCAACCTTCAGAGAACAAGCACAGGACCTAAACCTTAGAACTCATTGACACATTTAAATACAAACAATGCTCAAATTCAAGCAACCCAGGACTTTTTAGTAAAATGTGAATATGAGCTTGGGGAAGAAGCCACCTTATTACTTCTTTTTATAAGCTGAGCTCTTTTTTCCATCATCATGTTGTCCAGGTGATATTTCTAGTGGCAAAAATGTTACCACTGCAAGGTAACTTTCTTCATGCGAGTTCTTCATAAAAGTTAACACGTTAACATTGTAACGTGATGTGTACGAAATAACAGTGTAAAGAACACTGCTTGCTGAGCATGGTGACTCATGCCTCTAATCCCAGCTCTTTGGGAGGGGATCACCTGAGGTCAGGAGTTCGAGACCAGCCTGGCCAACATGGCAAAGCCCTGTCTCCACTAAAAATACAAAAATTAGCTGGGTACCACGGCGGGCACCTGTGATCCCAGCTACTTGGGAGGCTGAGGCAGGAGAATCACTCTAACCTGGGAGGAGGAGGTTGCAGTGAGGCAAGATCGTGTCACTGCACTCCAGCCTGGGAGACAAGAGCAAAACTCTACTAAAAAACAAACAAATAATAAAACACTGATGAACGTGAACCTTGATGTCAAGATCCACTTTGGGTGGTAATTAGGGTGTTGCTAGATGGCTTTGAGATTTTTCAAAATCTTAATAAAATAAGCACAGCAACAGAGTGCCGCAGTAAGTATTCTAGGCAGAGTAAAAACTATGTGGAAAGTTTAATTTGAAATATGTTAAAATATAAGCTACTTTAAAGGTGCCTGCTATTTAGGCATGTTAAATATAAGAATCACTAAAGAAACATAGTCTGAATATAGGACACAAGCATTATGGTACATTTATCCAGAATGGTTATTAATTTTAGCAGAGCTTCTGGAAATGAGGGTGCTGAGCTCCATTGGATGCACAGTTCTGGACATGTTGCACCTGCAGGATATCTGAGAGGTCTCTCTTCTATTGAATTGGTAGGATGGGTCTCTAAACTTGACCTCAATTAGGCTAAACAGCTCTTTTAGGGTCAAAAGGAATGGCTTCACATAGGTAGAGGATTTATATGGTTTGGATAATTTTCCTTTCCAAATCCTACGTTGAAAAGTGATTCTGAAGGTTAGAAGTGAGGCCTGGAGGGAGGTATTCGGGTGATGGGGGAAGATTACTCATGCACAGCTTCCTGTCTTCTCCACAGTAATGAGCAAGGTCTTTCTCTTTTAGTTCATGCTAGAGCTAGTCTTTAAAGGAGACTGGCTTCTTCTGCTCCCTCTCTCACCATGTGATGTACCTTCTCCCCCTTCACCTTCAGCCATGATTAGAAATTTCCTGAAGCCTCCCCATGGGGTTAGGCAGATGCTAGCACCATGCTTCCCGTACAGCCTGCAGTCTTTATATATTACTCAGTCTCAGGTATTCCTTTGCAGAGATGCAAACAGGCTAAGAAAAGGGCATACAGGAAACTTCAAGGTGGCAACTGAGGGTTAGAACATACTATCACGATCATACAAGTAGTATTTGTTGATGGGTGGATGGATACCAAGATAAAGATTTGTAGGTAGATATCACCTCTTAGTATAACAATGCTGAAATTTAATTGAGAAAACCAAATAGGTAAAAAAATAAATGGTGTTACCATCGTTCTAGGGCAGTGTGGTTTGGTGGGAATAGACTTGTCACCGGAGAGCTGTGGGTGTGCACCTGCTTCCAGCCTCAATCTTGTTCATGCAGAAAAGTCATCATTTTGCTTCCCTGTTATATTTGAAGGAATTGTTTCATTGCAAGCTAGGAAACCCAACTGTTAGATTCCTAAGGGGAAAGCAGTAGTGCATGGCCCAGGCACCACACTCCAGGAAGAATAAGGATAGTGCTTGTCTGAAGAGTGACTCTAGGATCCTGAAACTGGATTCCATGAGTGCCAGTACGCTGCCTTTATTCAGTGATTTTCTCTGTAGAGTGGCTTTATTCTCTACTTCACCATATAGGATAACACATGACTATGAGACACTCTGGACTGATGCCCTTACAGCTTATGATCAAAGAAAAAAGGGTCATCTTTTAATCACCTGTATTTGAAAATCTCGAGACACCTTCTGAGTAGATCAGCTTGGGTCATGTGCCCATCCCACAAGCTCCTGTCCCTGCTGGTCACATGAGGCAGGGGAATAAGGCCAGTTTGGGTCTTAAGGTCATCCCTGTGGCCAGAAAGTCAGTGTTATGTGATCATGGTGGGGACAGGGGAAGGGAAGACACTGAGGAGACAAAACAATGCATAGATTATAGATATTACTTTTTACTGTAGGTCTAATAATAATATGAAGTACACAGCACTGTTGAGAAAGCCGAGTAAGGGAGATTATGTGAAGAGGCTTTGAAATCTATAGTTCATCACATTGCTGAGATGGTTATTCTAATAATTATTACTTAAAATAGAGCCGTCATTTTTATTACCACTAGATGGCAGTCAAGTATAATTAGCCTATCAAAATGCTGACTACGCAGTTCCTAAAAAGACGTCTAGAATGAAACCCTTGGCCTTGAATGAGCCAGAAGGTGAAATGTAAAGCAGTTTAAAGTCTGCTCATATCTGGAAAACAATATGGTGTTTCTTGGCTTCAGTTGTTTTCTCAAATACGTTCATTCACTCATTCAAGAAACCTGTGTGCTAAATGGCCACTTTTTTCTTGTTTACTCTTTTTTAAAAACAGCATTACTGATATATAATTTACACATCATGAAATTCAACCATTTCAAATGTACAATTCTATAGTTTTTCATATATAGAGAGTTGTGCCACCATCACCATAATTGAATTTTATAACATTTTTCTCACCCCCAAAAGAATCCTTGTCCTTGGGGCCAGGCACCCCCTCCATCCCAGCCCTAGGACACCAATGGTCGATTTTCTTTCTTTAGAAATTTTTTTCAGTTCTAGGCAGTTGTCTCATTTTTAACCAGAGATTCTAGAGTTTGAGTTTTCTGTTAGAGAAATCAACATACAGAAGGCATTTCTCACAGAGTGATGTGGTTAACGTATACATGTTCTTACCTGATCATTCATTTATTCACTCACTTGCTCATTTTGTGCATCTGTAAAATGTACTATGGTGCTGATTCTTTGCCAAAGTAGTAAAGTCTGTGCCTTACTGGAAGCTCAGCATGGGTTCCTTGGAGTTGTATGGAGAAGAAACCAAAAGGCTCAGTTCTGGATACTCATTGGTTATATGTTCCAGACACGTGGGATCTAGCACAAATCTGTGCTTTGAATAACTGCACTAATAATGATTAGCATGTAACATACTAATTGAAACATACTGTGGCATACTTGAAAGTGTTCTAAGAGCTTATAGTATTGTGTTTAATCCTATTTTTAAAGCATATTACATATTAATATCAATCTCAGAAAGCTGCTTGAATCAGATTAAAAAAAGGCATGAGTTTTGAAAGTTCTGATAAACCATGATGTATTATACAATTACTCTAAATTAATTATACATGTTCCACCTCTGTAACTTCAGAAATGATGAAACCGAGGTACAGGTTTACACAGCTAAGAAACTGAAGGGTCTCTAAGCCCTAAGCATAACAATAGTAACTCATCAAAACTCATGCAGTTTATGGGGTCTGTTTTATACTTGTTTACTCAGGTCTGTCGTACTAACTAAAATGTGATAAGTACTAAATACCTATTTTTAGAATAATTGCATATTTTTGTTCTATAAACATTCTACTTTGAAGAATATCATTCTTTACCTAGTTTTTATCTTTTGTTTCTCACAGCACTTTTTTTAAGGAATCTTTGGCAGCTAGGTAAAGAAAGTGTGCTCTAAGTGAAAATGAATCCTTGTGCCTAGCCTCCCAAGTAACAGGGACTACAGGTGTGCACCACCACATCTGGCTAATTTTTGTAATTTTAATAAAGACAGGGTTTCACCATGTTGGCCAGGCTGGTCTCGAACTCTCGGCCCACCCACCAATCACAAGGGTGATTCACCTACCTCAGCTTCCCAAAGTGCTGGGATTACCGGCATCAGCCACTGTGTCCGGTCTTTAAATGAAAAATTTCAAAAAAACTATCTCATGTTAAATTTTTTTGAGAAAGCAAAACTAGACTCTTTAAAATGAAAATTTAGTAATTTGAAAAAATGGACTGTTTAACAAGTGGCTGTCATAATATAGTTACTTCTGAAATGTTTGAGATGTACATGAAAGCACAAAGTCTACAGAGAGAAGCAGGCCAGTAAACAGAGAGCTAAAACACAGCACGACAACCTCAAGTTGTTTGTGAAGTATAGAGAGGGAAGATCTATGTGAGGTTGAGTGTGAATTAGAAATATGAATTGGAAAAGTGTTTCTGGAAAACGTGGCCACTGATCAAAGTTTTGATGGGCAAATAAATAGAGGTTAGTTAAAGGATGGAGGGAGATTTGAAACTCATTCAATTAGAAATAGAATGTCCATGAAGGTTCCAGTGTGGGGAGGAATCAGGCCTACTGGGAGTGAGGTGCAGAGATGAAAGTAAGGTTGGAAGGGAGGAGAATTCAGGTCCTGGAGCGCTTCTTATACTACGCTTTTAAAAACAAAGAGAAATCACTGAAAAACTTCAAACAGCAGTGAGATAGAATCACAAGTATTTTTCAGAAAGGCAAAGTTATGGACTGAATATGCCTCCTCATCCCAATTCATATGTTGAAATCAAACCCCCAATGTGTTGATATTAGGAGGTGGAATCTTTGGGAGATGATTAGGTCATGAAGATGGAGTCCACATTAATGGGACTACTGCTCTCATAAAAAGAGGCCAGAGCCAGATCACAAGGTCAAGAGATCAAGACCATCCTGACCAACATGGTGAAACTCCGTCTCTACTAAAAATACAAAAATTAGCTGGGCGTGGTGGCACCTGTCTGTAGTCCCAGCTACTTGGGAGGCTGAGGCAGGAGAATTGCTTGAACCCGGGAGGCAGAGGTTGCAGTGAGCTGAGATCATGCCACTTCTGCACTTCAACCTGGATGAAAGAGTGAGACTCCATCTCAAAAAAAGAAAAAAAAGAAGAGAACAGAACTAGCTCACTCTCTTTCCACCACTCAAAGACACAGGAGAGCTGGCAGTCTGCAACCTGGAGCAATGCTCACACCAGAACCCAACTATTCCAGCACACTACTCTCTGACTTACAGCCTCCCGAACTGTGAGAAATAAATTGCTGCTGTTGATAAGCCACTCTGTTTATGATATTTTATTATAGTCACCCAAGATGATGAAGATAGCTCTAGTGAACACTGGGAGAACAAAACTGAAGGGACTCAGTGAAGGTAGGGTGGCCAGTTAAGATACTCTTATGATATTTTTAGAGAGAAAGTGTGCTTACTCAAATCAAAACATAGACCTATGGAATAAAAAATGAATGACTTAGGACAGATAACACAAGGCAGATTGGCTAAACTTTGTGACTCCTTCAACATGGGGCATGAGAGAAAAGGGACATTCCAGGCTAATAGCCAAGAGTTTTGCTTGTTCTACCGGGCAGAAGTTTACACCATTAACCAATACAGGGAATATATAAGAACAAAACAGGTTGTAGAAGGGCTAGGTAGGGATGACACTAGATGGGATAAATTTACATTTCCACTAGGATATCCAAATGGAAATACGCTGCTAAAAATTTGATATGAAAACATTAAGGTAGGAGATACATTTTGGCTGAAGATAAACTTTTCAGAGACATGTGCATATCAACGATAGTTGAAGTAATAAGAGTAGATAAGATGCCCCATTCATCTTCCTGGCAAACTCCTTGTCATAAGACTTGGTTCTGCTGCTCCTCTTCTGTAAAGTCTTTCCTGCCTCTGTAAGCAGGCGTAGGTCTGTGAATGTGCATGGTGCCCATGCATTTGATACGGTCCAGCACAGCAGTCATTACCTTGAATTGAAATTGTTTGCTCACACGTCTGAGTCTACTGAACTGTGAGCAAAGGAAACATAGCTTTTTTATATTTTTATTCCCAAGTTTCTTCAAGCCTAGCAGAGTTTCTGGCACATAATAGGCATTCTGAAATATATTTAGAATAAATGTTACTCACTAACCTCACACCTGTTAGAACAGCTATTATCAAAAGACAAAAGTAACAAATGTGGGCGAGGATATGGAGAAAAGAAAACCATTGTACACTCTTGGTGGGAATGTAAATTAGCACAGCTATTATGGAAAACAGTATGGAGGTTCCTCAAACATTAAAAATAGAACTACCATATGATCCAGCAATTCTACTTCTGGGTTCATTTCCAAAGAAAATGAAGTCAGTATGTCAAAGGGAGTTCTGCATGCTCATGTTTACTGCAACCTTATTCACAGTAGCCAAGATATAGAAATATGGAATCAACCTAAGTACACATCATCTATCAATGGATGAATGGATAAAGAAACTGTGAGATATATATATAAATATATATATATTTATATATATATAAAATATCATATATGTCAGCAGACCCCAGCTTTCTTGGAACCTGGGACTGGTTTCATGGAAGACAATTATTCCGTGAATCACGGGGTTGGGTGGGGAGATGGTTTTAGGATGATTCAGGTGCATTACATTTATTGTGCACTGTATTTCTATTATTATTACATTGTAACATATAATGAAATAATTATACAATTCACTATAATGTAGAATCAGGGGGAGCCCTGAGCTTGTTTTCCTGCAACTAGATGTTACCATCTGAGGGTAATGGGAGACAGTGACAGATCATCATGCATGAGATTCTCATAAGAAGCATGCAGCCTAGATCCCTGGCCTGTGCAGTTTACAACAGGGTTTGCACTCCTGTGAGAATCTAATGCTGCTGCTGATCTGACGGGAAGTGGAGCTCAGGCAGGAATGTGCGCCATGGAGAGAGGCTGTAAATACAGATGAAGCCTCACTTGCTCATTCACTGCTCACCTCCTGCTGTGAGGTCCAGTTCCTAACAGGGCATAGACTGGTACCAGTCCATGGCCCAGGGTGTTGGGAACCCCTGACATAAATGATACATGTGTGACATATATATATCATATATGTAGTGTTTGTGTATATGTGAATGTGCATAAAATGGAGCACTAGTCATCCTTAAAAAAGAAGGAACTCTTCACTTTGGGAGGCCAAGGTGGGAAGATCACAAGGTCAGGCATTCGAGACCAGCCTGGCCAACATAGCAAAAGCCCATCTCTACTAAAAATACAAAAAATTAGCTGGGTGTGGTGGTGGACACCTGTAATCTCAGCTACTCGGGAAGCTGAGGCAGGAGAATTCCTTGAACCTGGGAGGCGGTGGTTGCAGTGAGCCAAGATTGCGCCTCTGCACTCCAGCCCAGGTGACAAGGTGAGACTCAGTCTCAAAAAAAAAAAGAGAAGAAACTCTTACCATTTATGAAAACATACATGAACCTAAACTAGAGGGCATTATGCTAGTGAAATAAGCCACGCACAGAAAAATACTGCATGATCTCACTTCTATGTGAAATCTAAAAGCATAGAACTCATAGAAACAGAGAGGAAAATGGTGGTTGTCAGTGGAGGAGGGGTGAGAAATTGGGGAGATGTCGGTCAAAGGGAGCAAAGTTTCAGGTTTGAAGGAGAAATAATTTTTGGAGATCTATTGTATAGCATGGTGACAACAGTTAATAATAATGTATGTTTGAAAATTTCTAAGAGAGGAGATCTTAAGTGTATTCACACACAAAAAAAGTAACTATGTGAGGTGCTGGATGTGTTCAATAATTTGATGAGAGTAATCAATGAATGAGGTATATGTATATCAAATATCATGTTATATACTTTAAATATATTTAATATTGTTTGCCCGTTATTGTTGAGCTTTATATTTGAATAAAGCTGAAAAAAGAGAAATGTGCCTTGAACTAAACTTTCTGAACCCAAATCTAACCATTGTTAGAATATAAAATGTGACACTGTGAAAGACAGTCTATATTCTAGGCTTTGACACATGTACTTTACGACACCATATATTTTGGTGTGAAAGGTCTCGTTTTAAAGTCAGTAGGTACTTAAAATCCTGAGACTTCTAAACCATTAAAGGAAATTAGATGCTTTAAATGCTTAATGAAGATGTTTATGTACAACTATTGTGATTTGCTCCCTCGACCTTTTACATTTGTTTTATTGTGGATCATTAAAAGGATCTCAAGAATGCTTTCAGAAACTCTAAGCACTGTTAGCCTAATGACTTGGATCATTACTTATGATTTTATCTTTCCATTGAGAAATCTTTGTAATAAACCAAGTTCTTAAAATATTGCTAGTTTGTCTAGAAATACAGCGCTTAGGATACTTCATGATATATTAACTGCTTTTCCTTAGTTTGGTTGCTGGCAAGAGTGCAGGATAAACTAGATGCAATTTTAATAAGGAACTGAGAAACTTGATCATTTTTATTCATGGTATTAAGAAAGACTAATGATTATAAATGAAACTGACAACTATGATATTTAACATAACAGATATAAGAAGAATGAGTTTAAAATGCCCTCAAAACACAAGACAGCCTCTGTAGTTACATAAGGAGCATGTGGAGGGTTTGAAGACCTAGATTTTTCAGATGGTCTTGTCATTTGTGTGGAAAAAGTGCTTTGGAATTTTTGGATGAGAAATTTCAAGTTATAAAGTTAGACTACTTTGCATCTGAGGAAACATATGATGTGTTTATTTTAGCAATGATCCTTCAAACTCAGAAAATTATTTGTGTTTTACTTATGTTTTTCACCCCTTGCCCCCTTAGAATAGATAGTTCATAGCAGCATCAAATAAGCCTAACTTACCACTTGCTACCTTTTTCCGTATCACTAACACAGCAGATTTGCATGGTGATGGAGGTTCTGCGTATTACTTCAATTTGCAGTCTGGATTTTGCTTTCATGGCATTCCAACTCATCTGTTCTTAGTACTTCCCCATGTGGTAATAGGGGTGGTGCCTGGTGTTCAGGGAAATGTACAAAGCTTATCTGCATCTGTGAGTGTCAGTCTCAGGCCAAGCAGGAAACAGTGGACTGCTCAGATATGATAGCTGAAGAGATCGCATGGAAAAATATATCTGGAAAAGCATAGGCTGAGTTTACGGAAATTAATTTTCAGAAAGTGCTGCATCACCCAGGCATTATTGATATCAGGAAGCCATTATGATCCCAAGACATGGAGATAGAAGGTGGAGGGAAGAGCTCCTTCAATGGCCTCATTCTAAGAACTATAGCCTTAGGTGAAAGAACACCAAGCTGTCTCGGCAGCAGAGGTGCAGAGGGAGTAGTCACCCCAACTTCATTCCCTTGTATTCTCTAGTATGCTGCCAAGATCGATTGTTGACTGAATCCACCTAAACACAGAGGAGAAAGGAATTCACTGATGTGGTCCACAAAGTGGTAACGAGAATGGCAGAGACTGAATCTGGAGGGTACATGGGGGAATAACTAGCACGTATGTGTACTGGCATGTATGAATGCTAAGATCCATTTCACTTCAAGATTTAGTGACAATTATGTCAGTCAGAGTCCCACCGGAGAAAAAGGTCCAGTAAAATGGATGGATGAATGGATGGATGGATGGATGGATGGATAGGCAGATAAACAACAGATGATAGATGAGTAGATGTGTAGATATGTAGTAGATAGGTAGATGAATGGAGCTACAGTCTAAATGTTTATGTCCCTTACAAATATACATGTTGAAATTTAATCATCAATGTCATAGTAGTAGAAGGTTGGGACCATTGGGAAGTGATAAGGACATGAGATCAGAATCATCATGATTGGGATTAGTATTCTTATAAAAAGACTGCAGAAGCTCCTTTGCCCCTTCTACCATATGAGGTCACCAAGAGAGAAGATTCCATCTGTGAACGAAGAATGAAACCTTCACTAGATGCCAAATCTGTTGACTCCTTGATCTTAGACAGTCCAGTCTCCAGAACTGTGAGAAATAAACTTATGTTGTTTATAAGCTATGTAGTTTATGGTATTTTGTTATAGTAGCCTAAATGGATTAAGACAGATGCATACAGAAATAGAGATAGAGATATAGGACAATGATAAATAGATAGACGATGATAGATAGATACACACATAGATAGATAAACATATAGAGAGACACAGAGATAGATATGGAAAGGAATTAGACAGATAAGAGAGATAGATAGACAGACAAACATAAAGAGACACAGATAGATAGATATGGAGAGGAATTGGCTTACATGATTGTGAGAATTGCCTAGACAAGTTTAAAATTTATAAGACAGGTAATTACCATGGATAAGATAGAGACACTTGAGGAGGAGGTGAGGCTGTTATCCACTCATGGGATTCCTTCTTTCTCAGGGAAGCATCAGTTCTGCAAATAAGGCTTCCTTTGAGGAGGACCAAGACAACTAGACACAGTCAACAACCTCAAAAAAGCTTATCTTTCAAGGGGGATACAGCAAAGGACTCAATAATTGTAACAGAATGTGGTGAGTGTCATGGCAGAGATCAGCCTGGCATGCCATGAAACACTGAGAATGGATAACTGAATTTGACGGAGTCTGCACTTGGAGGAATCCATACACGGTCTCCCCCACCCCACCTCCCCGCCCTTGTGTTAGTTCACTCTGAGTTGCTAAAAAGGATCACTGACACTGGGTAATTTATAAAGGGGCTTATTTTGACTCATGG
The DNA here is from genome assembly GCA_963574635.1 of Cheracebus regulus. NCBI lineage: Eukaryota > Metazoa > Chordata > Mammalia > Primates > Pitheciidae > Cheracebus > Cheracebus regulus. Next base: position 29,258 of record CAUYQU010042737.1, read on the forward strand.
TTCTATAGAGTATGTAAGAAGCCTGGTGCCAGCAAATGCTCAGCTTTTGGTGAAGCCTTCAGGAAGCTTACAGTCATGCTGGAAGGCAGAAGGGCACATCACCTGGTGAGAGAGGGAACAAGAGAGACAGGGGAGGAGGTGCCAGGCTTTTTTAATACAACCAGCTCTTGCATGAATTTCCTCATTCCCATGAGGACAGCATCATGTTCATGAAGGATCCACCCCCATGACCCAAACGCCTCCCACCAGGCCCCACCTCCAACTTTGGGGATCCCATTTCAACATGAGATATGGAGGAGGCATACGTTCAGACTGTACCACCCCTTCTCTAGGATTACATTTTCCATAGTTTCAGTTACTCATGGTACAATCAATCCAATCTTTTGAGAGAGAGATGAGTCATAGTCACATAACTTTTACTACAGTATATAGTTGTAATTGTTTTATTAGTAGTTACTATTAATACCTTACTGTGCCTAATTTATAAATTAAACATTATCCTAGGTACATATGTATAGGGAAAAAAGTAGTATATATAGGTTTTGTCCCATTTGTGGTTTCAGGTATTCAGGTATTCACTGGGGGTTCTTGGAATGTGTGCCTTGCAGGAAAGAGGGGACCACTTTAAAAGTATTTTTAAAGTAGAAAGAGAAAGAAAGCTAGACCAAGAAAGTCATGGTTTGTGAAGGAAACAGCATGCTTTTTCTTCTTCTTCTTCTTCTTCTTCTTCTTTTTTTTTTTTTTTGAGACAGAGTCTCACTTTTTCCCCCAGGCTGAAGTGCAGTGGTGGGATCTCAGTTCACTGCAACCTTCACCTCCCAGGTTCAAGCAATTCTCCTGCCTCAGCCTCCCAAGCAGCTGGGATTACAGGTGCATACCATCATGCCTGGCTAATTTTTGTATTTTTAGTAGAGATGGGTTTCACTGTGTTGGTCAAGCTGGTCTCAAACTTCTAGCCTCAAGTGATCTGCCCACCTTGGCCTCCCAAAGTGCTGGGATTACAGGCGTCAGCCACCACGCCTGGCCAGAAACAGCATACTCCTAAAGAACTGCAAGCAGCTTAATACAGTTGGATCCAAGTCTTGGGATGAGGGGAGCAGGACGCAGCCACATGCCACAGAAACCACAGTACAAAATATTTGCTTTTACTAAACTTGGCACGCAGCCTCTTTCTATGTTAAAATTTACACCTAATTTCTACTTTATTCTTTCTGCAGATAAGATTTTTCATTTTCTTGCTTTTTCTGTTTAGAATTCTGGGTTTTCTTTCTTCTGCTACCACTTATGAAAAGGTTAATCTGTGAAAATATTCACTGAAAACTGAAACTGTCCTCCAATTAAGAAAATTATATGGGAAAAATAAAATAGGAGGAAAGCTGATGTTTTCATATTTATGTAATTTTAAAATTTATAACCAATGGATTTTTAAAAATAAAATGTCTATTGTCAAGAAGAAAATAAAATATCTCCACATATTTCAGGGGTCTCTGCTTGAGCTTGTGTCATATTATTATTTTTGGTTTTGGATAAGGGTACATTTACCAGACAGGTGGCTGGGTTTAGCAGAAGTCTCACTTTGTGAATAGTGAAGGCTTCCCCTTGGAAAGAACTCACTGAGGAAAGGGAGAAATGAGTAGGATTTAGTGTTTCCAGTAAATCAGGCCAGTGTCTAAGAAACCAAGGATATGAGAATACAGAATATTATCTGTCACTTAAATTATCTCTACTCAGCCAGTGTGTGCTTATGTTATATCTTAGGGTAGAAGAGTTGCAAAATAATTGAATGAAAGTTGGAAAAGCTGAGCCCAGTAAAGAAGGTTGTGGTTATCATTTAAACATCTGGGAGAATAAAAGAAAGTTATTACCGTAGGATACTTCTTCACCCTCGTCTGGTGCAATCATTCATCATCTGCTATGGATCCTGCTGCCATGGGGTCTTAGGAAGACTGCTTCTGGCTCATGGGAGCTGCTCTCCACTCAGCATGTTGGAAGGCTGAGGCGGGTGGATCACGAGGTCAGGAGATCAAGACCATCCTGGCCAACATGGTGAAACCCCGTCTCTACTAAAGATACCAAAATCAGCCAGGCATGGTGGTGGGTGCCTATAATCCCAGCTACTCGGGAGGCTGAGGCAGGAGAATCACTTGAACCTGGAGGGGTGGAGATTGTGGTGAGCTGAGATCACGCCACTGCACTCTAGCGTGGGCAACAAGAGCATCTTCAAAAAAAAAAAATGTTGCTGAGGCTACACATCACCCGGAAATCCACTCCACCTGGCTTCTTCCCCTTTCCTATCCTGCTTCCTTCATCCCTGGCAGGTTCCTTGAAAGCACTCCCTCCACCAATCACTTGCCAAAAATAAACCTGCCCAGGCACTGCTTCTCGAAAATCCAGCCTAGGACCTATGCCAAGATAAATGCTAAATAAATTTTTTAAAAAACACATTTTTTAATGAAAGAAAAGTCCACTGATATGAATATTTATATTACTTCAAGAAGAACAGAAATTAAAGCTAGGAAAACACCACATGTGTAGATTTTATGTTTTCAAAATGTTAAGGATGGCTAGGCATGATGGCTCACACCTGTCACCCCAGCACTTTGGGAGGCCCAGGCAGACAGATCACAAGGTCAGGAGATTGAGACCATCCTGGACAACATGGTGAAACATCTGTACTAAAAACACAAAAATTAGCTGGGTGTGGTGGTATGTGCCTGTAGTCTCAGCTACTCAGGAGGTTGAGGCAGGAGAATGGTTTGAACCCGGGATATGGAGATTGCAGCAAGCTGAGATGGGACCACTATACTCCAGCCTGGCGACGGAGCGAAACCCCATCCAAAAAATAGAAAAAAGTTAAAGACAAGATTTAAAATTCAAACTGGAGGAAAACTGGAACATATCTGAGAGTCAATGAGTTAATATCTTGCAAATAAACTTTTAAACAAACAGCCCAGAGAAAAATATTCAAAAAAATATTCATAAAGGGAAAAGGCCAGCAAAGTAATATAAAACTCACACTAAAGCAAGGTGTGTCATGTTTCTGGAATGAGATTGGTTATCTTTTGAAAATGATAATGTTCAATGCTGGTAAAAATGTGGAGTAAAAGGCATTTTTACGCAAGGATGGTAAGAATTGTAAATTTGAATCTATTTCCTAACAAGCATTTTTGCAGCATGTTACTTAAAGTTTTTCCTAGTCTTTCATGTGGAAATCCTATCTAAGGAATTAAGTCATATGTTTGCTGTATTCTTACACGAAGAAGTTGAAAAGGTCTAAATGTTTTTAAAAAAAAAAAAGATGTATTGAAAAGTATGGGATGGTGAAAATAGTAGCTTTTTTTCTATCTATGTTTTTGGTATTGGGAGTATACAGGACCCAAAGACTGAAGTCCCGCCTGTTTAACAGATGTGGAGTTGAAGATCAAAGCTTATGTTTGCTGTTCCTCAGAAAGCTCAGGCAGTTAGTTGGATTGGATCCCTTCAGTTCCTGGGGAAGATATGCTTTGCTCTCTGTGTGCAGATCTCAAAGAAAGGTTATTCTGCCAGAGAAACTGCATTGTAGGCCAAACTTCCCTCCTTCTATGAGTCTTGGAGAGGACACATACTTCCTGCTCACACATAGACAAGGTTGAGAGTCCAGAGAAACCCTTCTCTATGCCCCGCCCTTAAACCAAGAGAACCAGCATGTATCCTTCCTTACTGCTCACCGCTGAAAGAACCAGTACTGCTTAAGAAACTCTGGGGCCAGTTGTGGTGACTCACACCTGTAATCCCAATGGTTTGGGAAGCCGAGGCAGATGGACTACTTCAGGCCAGGAGTTCTAGACTAGCTTCGCCAATGTGGTGAAACCTCGTCTCTAGTAAAAATATGAAAACTAGCAGAGCATGGTGGGGCACGCCTGCATTCCCAGCTACTTGGGAGGCTGAGGCACGAGAATCACTTGAACCAGGGAGGTGGAAGTTACAGTGAGCCAAGATTGCACCACTGTACTCCAGCCTGGGCAACAGAGTGAGACCGTCTCAAAAACAAAACAAAACAAAACAAAAAGAAGAAATTCTGCTGTGTGACATAAATAGAACAAAATAATTAACAGTAATAATAATACCGTTAATTAATACATAATGTAAGGAAACTCAACAGCATAAAAAGGGGTCTAAAAAATAACCAGAATTACTAGCTGATATTGAAAATCCATGACAGAATGTGCAAATTCTTCAAGAGAAACCATTAAAATGATTTCCTGGCTTTACAGAGTAAAGAACACAAAACACTAATACAATTATTTCAATAGATTAAAAAATAATTCGATAATTTACAACTTTTTCTGTTGAAAATTGTTAGACTTGTGATAGTGGATACTTTCTTAATGATATATATATATTAGAAAACAGCAGCAAAAATAGTAATAAGGACAGATAGACAGGTTTTCAATACAGTCAGAAATAAAAAATAGTAGGGGAAGAAAAGACAAAATGGTCCCTATATTTAGACTTTAAAAAGCATGATGATCAGGCTGGTCCGAAGGTAGTGAGTTATCTCAGTTGATTGTTCACAGTCAGTTACAGATCGAACTCCTTGCTCTACTCTTTCCCCCCTTCTCACTACTGCATTTGACTAGTCTAAAAAAAAAAAAAAAAAAAAAAAAAAAAAAAAAGCATGATGATCAATAGAAAAATAATGAAAAATTATAGATGAGTTTGAGTGTGACCGGATGCCCGGATAACATACAGAAATTAATGATTCTCAATGTATTACTGATCACACGTTCCTAAAAATAAAAGAAATAAAATTCCTTTCACAAAATATCTAGGATTAAACCTAGGAAGAAAAGAATAAAATTTAAAGAAGGAAAGCTATAACATTTTACTGATTAAAAAACCAATTTAAGAGAGAGAAACACTGTTTCTGAATGGAAGTTTTAAGATTGTAAACAGTATTGAAATTTTGCATAGGAAACACAACAGAGTGACTATAGTCAATAATAAAAATATACAATAATTGTATATTTTAAAATAAAGAGCATAACTGGATTGCTTGTAACTCAAAGGATAAATGCTTGATGGATATCCCATTCTCATGAAGTACTCATTTCATATTTTATACCTGTATCAAAACACTGAATGCATCATATATATGTATATATATACATATGTATACATATGTATATATATACATATATATATACTACATACCCACAAAAATTAAAAAAGAGATATGTCAACCTCTAAAAAAAACAAGGGAAAAGTTTCCATATTGCAAAGATCAAATTTCCTTTGAAATTAACTCATATGTTCAATCTAACCAAAATCAAAATCTCTATGGGATATTTGAAATGAAAGTTTACAGGTTGATTCTGCAGTTCAATCTGGAATGATAACATGTCAAATAAATATCAGATGAATTAAACTTAAAAAATAAAACCATTTATTAGACCAAAAATATTAGAATACACAATATAGCTTTGCTATATTGCATTAGAAAATTCCTCCCTAAATAAGACACTAAATTCAGAAGTCATAAAGACTAATGACAGATAGAACTACATGTAAATGTGAGACATCGCCATAAAGATGTATTGAGGACCAAAGACATGTAGGAAGATTTGTTGGCTATTTAATATTTAAAGAGGTGGCATCCTACTGAGAACCACTCAGATAGTACGGGTAGCACCAGGCACCACTGCAGACTCCTATGATTCCAGTTCTCTCTGGTTTCCTGAAGGCTAGTTCTTGGCATCAGGGATCTCTATTGCCCATTCTACTGGTTTTGCAAACATCTCCTTCTCCAGCAAATTCTTTCCTTTTTAAAATACCAGGATAATTTCTATGGGTCTGACTGATTCTGATTAATATATATTTTCTCTGAAGAGAGACAGGGACTCACACTTACCCTATTCTCCATCTCAGGAACTTTATAGGACATGAGTGTTGTGCTGATAAATGGCAGTTGAGAGGCTGCACCCTCCACTCTGCTTTTCTTCTTTTTCTGCTAAGCAGGATGACTAATTCCACCCACGCGTACATTTCCATATCTCCAGTCGCTTCTCATGACATCACTTTCTCACACTTAGAATAATACTCAAAGTCTGAGTCCCTTCCAGAGCCCTTCTATGGTACCATTAATTACCTGGCTCTCCCAAAATATTGATATTAAAATCACTACTTAGACGAATTCTCACAGTTTTCTGTGATGTGTACGTTTGACTTTTGTAAGCATTAAGTAATAAGCAGGTGATTCAAATTACAGTTTTTTTTTCCTGATATTTCTTTACTTTTCTTACCTTAGGTTTATAGTTTTACTCTTTTTTTTCTTTTTTTTTAAATTGCATTTTAGATTTTGGGGTACACGTGAAGAACATGCAAGACTGTTGCACAGGTACACACATGGCAGTGTGATTTGCTGCCTTACTCTTTTCCATTATTAGGAATTAGGAGAGAAAAAGAGACAGGAGAGAGAGAGAAAACAAAAGAGAAAGAGAGAGAGAGATGAGAGAGAAGAAAGAAGAGAGAATTATTTCCCTTAATTTTTAGGTGCCATTTTTGATGGCATGTCACCATTATTAAAAGAGCCCTTTTGCTAGAAAGAATTCAGAAAACAATTATAGACCTCATTTGATTATCCCTCATAGATAAAGCCTATGTTTCTATTTCACCTCACCAAGAAATCTTGGTTAATTGTAAGCTCTTTTCTCATCTTTTATCTTTTGTCTCCTCCTGTTGGGAAAGCCTTCTAAGTCATTTGAGGATAATAAGTAATAAAAATCTAGTTATTTGATGAAGACAAATCCAGTGGAATGCTATGCATACTCATGCCAATAATTACTCAGAATTAAACAAATGGACTTACTTTCAAACATAGGAAAGGCAAAAGAAAAATTTCTGCAAATTATAAAGAGGGAATATATTATTCTTATTATCCTTCCAAAACATAATGCTGAAAAAGAAGTAACTCTTAAGTTGCCATCTTTGGCAATGCAGAAATCTAAAAACAATAGCCTTCATTTCAAAATTGTTCTGTATTTGTTATTGATACCTTCCCATCATCTAAAGTACGTATGTGAATTATGATATAGAAAACAAGCCTTTTGCTCAACATTAGTTTTTTTCCTCCAAGGATAAAGACTACAGAATTCAGGTCCATCTCCTGGGACCCAGCAGAGGGCAGTAGAGAACTTCTCCAGCGCCTGCTGCTCAGCTCTTATGTTCCTGCCATTTAAACTTTGTGTATAGAACAATCACTGAGCTGTCAGGCAAAATTAGCAAAGAAATTCATGGAATCTGTTCAATCCAAACCACCTCCTTTTCCCAAAAATTGTTCCACAGTTTACTGTAGCACATTGAGTTATGAAAGGGATATTTGCATGTTCTAAATTAATTTGATAGAAAATATGAAAAGGCAAAGAAAAGCAATGAGGCCTTTGAAATTGCTTACATTATTCATATGGGAAAGTCTTTAGCATAGATGGTTCGGAGCTATGATCGAGTAACCCAGAGTTTCTTCTTAAGTGATGTGGTATTTAATATTATGTATGTATGAATTTTGGACTAAGCCTCTTCCAATAAAATCAAGTAGAAAATGAAAAGCATCATAACTGACTTCCGTTAACACCGTTTTGCACTGGCTGCATGACATATTTCAGGGTGGTGTTCTAGGTAAGGAGAGGAAAAAAAGCACGAAAAAGTCAGTTTTAAAAATCCTCAAGTCATTCAAAGACCATGCTACTCCTGGTTCAGATACACAAAATTTGCACCGAATCTCCTATGACACTCTGGTAATAATTCACTGAAGAAATTTTAAACCCATTTTATTCATTAAATAAAAATAATATCTTATTCTTTCATAACTCTATTCAATTCCCAACAAATCAATGAAATTATTGTGCTGCTGTTCTGGTTAAGTCACAAACTTTTGAGTGTTCTATAATTTTTTTTTTTTTTTTTTGAGATGGAGTTTCCTTCTTTTAGCCCAGGCTGGAGTACAATGGCATGATCTTGGTTGACTACAACCTCAACCTCTCAGGGCTCAAGCAATTATCCTGCCTCAGCCATCCCAAGTAGCTGGGCTTACAGGCACATACCACCATGCCCAGCTAATTGTGTATTTTTAGTAGAGATGGGGTTTCACCATGTTGGCCAGGCTGGTCTTGAACTCCTGACCTCCAGAAATCCATTTGCCGCATCCTCTCAAAGTGCTGGGATTACAGGCGAGAGCCACTGCACCTAGCCAAAGCTCTGCAATTCTTAGGTGCATTATTGAGGGATAGAGAGAACATTCGCTAAAACATTTGAAAATTGCTTGTGGCTTTGATCTGGATACTTAGTGTTATGTGCTGCTGAAAATTTTATTGCATCTTGAGATATTCCAATGTAAGCAACAGAAAACCACTTTAGCCAATTTAAACAGTTAATATTTCATTAAAAGAATGGCTCACGCCTGTAATCCAAGCACTTTGGGAGGCTGAGGTGGGTGGGTCACCTGAGGTCAGGAGTTTGAGACCAGCCTGGCCAACATGACGAAACTCCATCTCTACTAAAAATTCAAAAATAAGCCAGGTGTGGTGGCACATGTCTGTCATCCCAGCTACTAGAGGGGCTGAGGCAGGAGAATCGCTTGAACCTGGGAGGCGCAGGTTGCAGCGAGCCAAGGTCATGCCACTGCACTCCAGCCTGGGCGACAGAGCTAGAGTCCATCTCAAAAAAAAAAAAAAGAATGTTTCATAGCTCATAAAATCTGAGAGGCCTGGAGACCTAACTGGTCTAGGAGCACAAGGAGTCAGGATCTGCACCTGCAGGTATACTATAAACTGGTTTCAGGAACACAGGTTAGGAATAACATCACAGGCACCAACCATGCCAAGAGTTGAGTGCTCCAGGAGAGTTTCTTTCCCTGCTGTCTACAGAGACCAGCACTACCTTCGTCTACTGCTACCATTCTTGACAGAATGAACTCGGTACATTTATGCTTCACTGCATCTCTAGCTTCTGTTTCTCAGACTGAAGTTGATCTATTGATGACTACAGCCTAGAACATATTCCCATACCTTCCCTACAGGGGAAGCGGGATAGTGAACATTTTGACTGTGATGCTGCCCTGGTCGTTAGGAGGCTTTGCTACCTCAGGTGCTAATTCCCCACCAGTGAAAAGGATATTGCATCATGTGAAAGGAGCAATGGCATATACCTACGGCATATACTCCTCAGTGGCTGAAATTTGTTTAGCACAGATCTGTAAATTTCACACTGGATTCCAGTAATTAATATAGTTGCTGAGGATGAACAACCATGAACAGTACAGATCAAGATTCTTGACATGGTGGAGTTTACATTCAGGCAGGGTAAGAAATACTAAAACTAAGATCTTGTAAATTAATACATTATAGAATTTTGTTAGTCAAAAATAAATTATAATGATTAAAGTACATTTAGAGAAAGAGATTTTAGGGGAGAGTAAGAAGGGACAGTATATGGAAAAAAGCTTTCACCTAACCAAACCCATCCCTAACGCAAATAATTCATTCACTTGTTCTGCAATCAGGGTCAACTCAAAAGTCTCCTAGGATAGCATATACAAATCCAAGTCAAGGATTTCTAAATATGTCCATTTCTTTATTTCAATTATTATTTAGATTCCTTATACTATAATGTTATTGGTCCACAGGCATAGAGGTCATCATTTTCTTTCATTAGCTTTTTAATGTCTACAAGATCAGTGGTAATTGTTCCTCTTTCATTTCTGATATTGTAATACATGTCTTCTCTCTGGCTTTTCTTTGTTAGTGTCACTACAGGTTTATGAATTTTATCTTTCCAAAGAGCAACATTTTATTTCATTGATATTCTCTATTGTTTTTCACTCTTTAATTTCATTTATTCTGCTTGAATTTCCATTTAGGCAGCAACTTCAAAGGTTCTTCTTTCTCTACATTTCTAAAATGGAGGGGTAGGCTATTGACTTTAAACCTTTCTTCTTTTCCAATGCATGCAGTTGATGCTATAAATTTCCCTCTAAGCACTGCTTTTGCTGCACTCACAAATACTGATGTTTTATTTTCATTTTTATTTCATCTAAAATATTTACAAATTTATGTTGAGATTTCTTTGACCCATGTGTTAGAAGTGTGTTATTGAATATTCAAGTATTAATAGTTTGGGATTTTCCAGCTATCTTTCTGTTATTGGTTTCCACTTTAATTCCATTGTGGTTTGAGAGCAGACACTGTATGATGATTTCTATTCTTTTAAATTTGTTGAGGTGTGTTTTATGGCTCAGGATGTAGTCTATCTTGATGAATGTTAATGTGGGCTCAAGAAGAATGTGTGTTCTGCTGATACTGGATACTGTATTCTGTAAATATCAACTAGATCTAGCTGATTAATAGTGCTGGTCATATCATACACATCCTTTCTGACTTCTGTCTGCCTGATCTATTATTTAGGCAGAGGGTTAAAGTCTCCAGCTGTAACAGTGGATTTTCCTGTTGCTCTTTTGAGTTCTGCTAGTCTTTGTGTCATGCATTTTAATATTTGCTCTCCTGTTAAGTACCTAGAGCTTTAAGACTGTTAGATCACCTTGGAAACTGGTAACTTCATCACTGTGTAATCCTCCCCTTTATCTGCAACCATCTTCCTAGTGGTGGCGAGTGTTTTGTCTGCAAGTCATTTTGCTACTACAGTTTCCCTTTGCCTACTGTTAGCATAATACATCCTTTTTCATTTCTTTAAGCCATCTGCATCTACATGTTTAAAGCAGACTTCTTGTAGAAAACAAAGAATTAGGGACTTGAAAAAAAATTAGTCTGCCTTTTCATCAATGCACATAGAACACTCACATTTGAAATGATTATTGATATACTTGGATTAATATCTACTATGTTTGTAACTGTTTTCTATTTATGTGCTTGTTCTTTGTTTCTATTTTTTATCTTCTCTTTTCCACATTCTTTGATTTTAATTGACCATTTTACATGATTGCATTGCCTCATGTATTTTAATATTTGCTCTGTCTTTAAGTGTTCAGAGCTTTAAGATGGTTAAATCTTCCTGGAAAATTGATAACTTTATCACTATGTAATTTTTCCTTTCTCAACATACTAATTATGCTTCTTTGAAACAATTTTTAATGATTTGTCTAGAGTTTGCAATATACCTCTATAGCTAATCTAAGTCAAATATCACTATACTATTTAATGGGTAATGTCAGCATCATAAAACAGAGTAGTTCCAAATACTCTTCCTCTTTTCATTATAACATTTTTTTCATTAATTTACTCATCTGTAAGTAAAAACTACCTAATATATTTTTGCTTTAATTTTTTGAACACTTGTCTATTATATCAAGTAATAAAAAATTAAATGATTTTATTTTACCATTATTAATTCCTTCTTTGATGATCTTTTACTTCAAAATATATAAGTGTAAAATCCTATTCTATACCATTTTAATTCTTCCTGAAGCACTTTTTAACATTTCTTGCAGGGTAAGTCTTCTGTTCATAAATCCCCTCAATTTTCATATGGCTCAGAAAGGTTTTATTTCTCCTTCACTTTTAAAGGATAATTTTATTGGATATGGAATTCTAGATTTTTTTCTATCAATACATAAAAAATTCACTTCCATTCTCTCTTGTTTGCAGAATTTCTGATGAGAAGTCCAATGTAATTTTGTTTCTTATTCCACTATAGGTAAGACTTTTTCCCTCTGGCTTCTTTCAACACCATTAGATTTTATTTGTTTTCCTACAGTCTGAATAGGATATGCCTAGGTGTGGATTTTTGTTGTTTATCCTTCTTGGTGTTTAACATGATTTGGCTGTGTCCCCACCCAAATTTCATCTTAAATTATATCTTCTATAATTCCCACATGTTGTGAGAGGAACCCATTGAGAGATAAATGAATCATGGGGACAGTTTCTCCCATACTGTTCTCCTAGTAGTGAATAAGTCTCACGAGACCTGATAGTTTTATAAGGGGAAACTCCTTTCACTTGGATCTCATTTTCTGGCATGCCTCCTGCCAAGTAAGACATTCCTTTCACCTTCCACCATGATTGTGAGGCCTCCCCAGCCACATGGAACTGTGAGTAAACTAAAACTCTTTTTATTTATAAATTACCCTGTCTCAGCTATTTCTTTATCAGCAGCATGAAAACAGACTAATACAGTGTTCTCTGAGCTTCCTGGATCTGTGGTTTGATGTCTGTCATTAGTTTGGGTAAATTCTTTGTCATTATTACTTTAAATATTTCATCTGCTCCTTTCCCTATGTCTTCTCTATTATTACCATTATGTTTACTTATATCATTTGCAATTACTCTATAGTTCTTGGATATTTTTTTTTCATTCTTTTTTCTCTGTGTTTTAGTCTTAAAAGTTTCTATTAAAATATCTTCAATCTCAGTTATTTTCTTTTTGGCCTTGTGCAGTTCACAGCTGAGCCCATGCAAGGCATTCATTTTTTCTTTATTTACCATAGTTTGATTTGAACAATTTTTTCCCTAATTATTTCTTAAAGTTTTCATTCCTTTGCTGACATTACCCATCTGTTTTTTCATGTTTGTTACCTTTTCACTAGATTTCTTAACATACCAATGTTTGTTATTTAAAAATGTCTATTTAATAATTCAAAATCTGATTAGTATCTCAGTCTGTTTCTGATCCCTTGTCTCTTCAGACTGTGTTAACTGCCTTATAATTTTACCTGAAAGCTGGATATACTATATTGGGTAATAGAAAGTATATCAGCCTTAGTTGGAGGTTTTATGTTAATCCAGTCAGAAGGTTAGCTCTGTCTAATGTTTATTTACAGCTATAGGTAACAGAGGCTTCCATTTATATTAGTGATTTTTTTTCTTTCTGTAGTTGCTAGTTGTCTATGTTTTCCTAAGAACTTTCTTAAAAAGATTTTCTTGTAGCTTCTTCAGCTTTAATCCATTGTCATTTTATTGAGGCTCTACTGAGGTGGTGTTAAGAGGAAGAGATGTAGACATATTCTATAAATTTGTGATTAAATCTGGTTTTGGTAGCTGGGAGTCTCTGGACTATGATCTTCAGAAGTGTTTATTATTCTTTTTCCTCCTTTCTCCTAGTTGAGACAGAAAAACAATAGAGGCCTGGTGTTCAGTACTTCGCCTTTCCAGGTAGATAAGCCTCTGATAAAATTGTTTTCCTTTAGGAAATAGAATTTTGTTCAGGCAAACACTCTGGGCATAATTCCAAATGGTTTCTTTCCTCTATCTCGCCTGAACATGGAGGAGGTTCTTCTCAGATATTCAATAGGAGAGGCCAGTGGAATTACTGGAGCTAAAACCCACACAACCGTGGAACCCTCTGAGATGGGAGCCAATTCATGCCCAAGCGAATGTACACTCAGCCTCTAGAAATTTGTCAAAATTACCATTACCATTTCTCTATTAGTCTGTTCTCAGACTGTTAAAAAAAACTACTTGAGATTGGGTAATTTAAAAAGAAAAGAGGTTTAGTAAGTTCACAGTTCCACAGGCTGCCCAGGAAGTATGGCTGTGAGGCCTCAGGAAACTTACAATCATGGTGGAAGGTGGAAGGAAAGCAAGCACATTTACATGGCTGGAGCAGGAGGAAGAGAGAGAAGGGGGAGATGCTACACACTTTTAAAGAAGATCCCATGAGAACTCACTCACTACCATGAGAGCAGCAAACATCCATCCCCATGATCCAGTCACCTCCCACCATGGCCCTACCCCAGCACTGGGGATTAAAATTTGACATGAGATTTGGGTGGAGACACAGATCCAAATCATGTCAATTTTTCTATCAGTTTATGGCTTTAGGGGTTCCTGTTCCAGGTGAACTCTCGTGTTGCTATTCTCTGTAACCTGCCCCTTTGGATTTTGAGGTAGTGTTTTACCCTCCTGTAACCTCAATTCTTTTTGTTTTTGTTTTTTTTGGAGACGCTGTTTCACTCTTTCGCCCAGGCTGGAATGCAATGGCATGATCTCGGCTCACTGCAACCTCTGCCTCCTGGGCTCAAGTGATTCTTGTGCCTCAGCCTTCCAAGTAGCTGGGTTTACAGGTACATGCCACCATGCCTAGCTAATTTTTGTAATTTCAGTAGGAACGGGATTTCTCCATGTTGTCCAGGCTGGTCTTGAACTCTTGGCTTCAAGCAATCCACCCATCTCGGCATGAGCCACCACTCTTGGCCTTAGTGGTTAATTTACACAGAGGAAAAGTCTGCCAAAAGAATGCTGAGTATCAGCTAGGCACAGTGGTTCATGCCTGTAATCCCTGCACTTTGGGAGGCCGAGGAGGTTGGATCACCTGAGGTCAAGAGTTCAAGACCAGCCTGACCAACATGGTGAATCCCCATCTCTACTAAAAGTACAAAAATTAGCCTGGTGTGGTGGCAGACGCCTGTAATCCTAGCTATTCAGGAGGCAGAGGCCAGGAGAATTGCTTGAACCTGGGAGGCAGAGGTTGTAGTGAGCTGAGATTGCTCCACTGCACTCTAGCCTGGGTGACAAGAGCAAGACTCAGTCTCAAAAAAAAAAAAATGCTGATTATCTCATGGACTCTCTAGAACAGTTAAAGACCAGGTTTTGAGACTCTGCAGCCATGGGTATGTCCCAGGTAACATGCACAAGCAGTTTCCTGAAGACAATGCCATTGCTGGGAGGGTTGCACCTGCCAATAGCACTGGTGTTGGTACCCAATGCTGACTCCTCTGTCCCTGGAAACTGCTTTCACCTTCATCCTAAGTGACTCTTTATGGTTTCTGCTTCCGTATGTCACTACCTTGATTCAAAGTTGTAGGCAAGTGTGTTTGGTAAGTACAGCCAGATCACATGCCCATACTCCAGCTGCAAGGGTAGATGGGAAATCACCTTTGTCATTTTCAACTTCTCAAGTGGGAAGCAGTCTACATCTTAGAAGCTGGAGAGCTTTTCAAATACAAGAGGGAGTTCAGATGCTTGGATCTCAAAACAAACAGAATTTCACTCTGACTGGTCAATTCACCCCTGTCATGTTGACTCTTATGTTACAGCAAGTTTGTTAAATAATGGTTTTGAATTTCTTCAGAGTTCAAATTGTCCTGGTAACTATTAACTGGCATCAGATGATAAATGCAGGATTAAAGTAGGAAGCATATAGAGATGCATTGGGTATCACTAGTGGCAGGGTTTGCTTTGAACAATTCTGATGGAAGAAAAAAACAATTTTTTAGGTATATGTCTTTTTTTTGTTGTTCATCTTCTTGCAGCTTTGACTAAGTCTGTGATATTGTCCTGTCTAATTGTTGTTTATTTAGCACAGGAAGAGGCAGGCTCATATAGTGTCTTATTCATTCAAAGAGATCTAACTGGAATTAGCTGAATCACAACTTATTGAGAAATTATTCAGTTATCAAGCATCACCCGGCCTTGTTTTATTTATTTATTTTTTGCCTGCCATTGGTATTATAAAGTATTAAGTTACCCAAATGCTTTAACTTACCACACAAAGTCTTGAACTACCGCTTCTCAACCTCATTTTTTTCAAATTCATCTCTTTCCAATATTACTGTTCACCCTGCATCCTATATTCTAGCAACACAAAAAACATGGCTTGTTCCTTCTAGCCACTTTCTTCTGATGGACCCTTCTCTCCCATCTCTTTCCTCACAATAATAGTTTATTTTTCTCATATACATACCACCTTCCTATTCCACCTAAAGTAAGGTGTGATGGATGGAATTGTGTCTCACCAAAATCTATATGCTGTCACTCTAAGCCCCCAGTGTGACTATGCTTAGAGATAGGTCTTCAGAGAGGTAATTAAGGCTAAAGGAGGTTGCAAGAGTGGGGCTAAATCTGAAGACCAGAGTCTGTAAAAGAAAAGAAAAAGACATCACATCTTCCTCTCTCTTCAGGCATGCACAGAAGGGGCATTTGAGGATACAGCAAGAAGGCAGCTGTCTGCAAGCTAAAAACAGAGGCCTCTTTTGGAAACCAAATCTGCTAGCACCTTGATCTGGGACTTCCAGCCTCCAGAACTGTGAGGAAATAAGAGCCTGTTGTTTAAGCCCCACAGTCTGTGGCATTTTGTCGTGGAAGTCCTGACAGACTAATTACATAAAGTAAGGTGATAAAAAGAATCTCATAAGCAAAAAGTGAGGAATGACCAAAGATATAGGAAGAAAACTGGGGGAGGATGTTTGCCATATACTAAAAGTGAGATTAAACTTTCAAGAACGAAGCATCGAGTAGACCAAGAAGTAAAGATAGATGAGAATTAAAACTTTAGTGGCGATTCGTATGCAGGAGTTTATTAGTGACCTAGATGAGAGCAGTTTTCATGAGTGGTAGGTATTGGAAACAGTCTTTAGAAGGTTGAAGAATAAAGATTAAGGGAGGAAATACTAGGATACTGGATAATTCATTTAAGATACCTTGATGGAAATGGAGACATGTTGGTAAGTGGTGAGAAAGATACATATAGGTGTAAGTGTAAAAATAAGAATGTTTAAAAAACAATATTTTGCTTTGTAGAAATCAACCCTACTGTTTTCTTTTCAAGGTTTATCTTAAACATCTGTGCTTTGTGGATGAGTTACTCTCTCTCTGTTCCTGACACAATCCCCCACAGATTATAAATTTTTTCACTTTATTGGATTCATGTGCTTGTTTGATTTTCCCCAATTAGACAATAATCTCTTTGAGGGAAAGAAAATCTATTTATCTTTGGGACCCTATAGCTGGCAAATGTTATAATGTATGGTCTATACAGGTTTGTATAATTAAATAATTCATCAGGGTAAGTGCTGAGATGATATGACTGGACCCTGGCTGCCTCTGGTACAGTCTCGTGAAAAAATGTAGATGTTGTTTGCATTTAACAATACACAGCACCCTACTCCCTACTTACAACCTATTTTTGAACAATTTATCTCTCTGTAGCTACATTTAAATGCTTATATTTGGCTTACAAAAAATGTTAAAAAGTCACAGAAATTTGAGCTTGCTTTGTTAAAGGAGATGTGGAACACTGGCTTCCCAAATATCACCAACATGACACATTTGGTAACATCAATTGGAACTCACTGCCTGTGTTGCAAAGGATAACATTATCCCCAAAGAGCTTTGGCCATGTCTTGGTGTAGGAGAGGCAAGGTAATAATTTATTAAGAATTGGAAGTTTGGTTTAAGGCAAATCTTTCAATAAGGGGATTTAATAAGGAGAGACAAAAACATATATATGTTTGTCAGAATTTCTCTACAAGGAATAATAAAGGCATTGTTTTTGTTTAGGTTAAAATGAAAGGATACCACACAATGAATCAATACCAAACAAAGAAATAAAGAGACCTAGTTAAGTGTAAATACATGGGCAAATATAAAATAGGTTTTTGTTTGTAACACATTTTTTCTCTACCTGATTTGTAGGATAAGTACATAAAGCAATAATTATAAAATAGTGTTGATAAATTTATAATGTATAAATATACTGTTTATGTAACAATGAGAGCATGCAAGAGGGGGATGGAATAGTGCTTGATTAAAATAAAATTTTAGTTTGCTATAGAAGAATTAATAAGGAAATTAAAGTAATATACTGGAAAATATTTGACATAAAATAAGGCAATAATGGAGGCATGAAGGAACAAAAAGGACAGAAGACACATAAAAACAAACAGGTGTTTAATTACATTAAATGGAAATTAACCAAACACTTTGATTAAAAGACACTGACAGAATTAATTCTTTAAAAAAATGACTCAAATATATGCTGTTTACAAGAGATGCACTATAGATCTGAAGACAAACACATTGAAATAAACAGGATGTAAAAAATATACTATGCAAACAAGAAAGCTGGTGTGGCTAGACTGCTATCAGACAAAGTGGACACCAAGGCAGAATTCTTTTTAACTAGAGACAAGAAGGACATTTTATAATAATAGAAGATCAGTCCCTAAAGAAGACATAATGATTATAAGCATATGCACCTAACTCAAGAACCCCAAAATACATGAAGTAAAAACTGACAAAATAGGAGAAATAGAAATTCAACAATAATAGTTGAAGACTTCACATCTCACTTACAAACATTAATAGAACAATTAGGCAGTAGGTCAACAAGTAAATAGAAGACTGGGACAGATGAAGTGGCTCACACCTGTAATCTCAGTGCTTTGGAAGGCCAAGCAGGAGAATTGCTTGAGGCTAAGAGTTCAAGACTAATCTGGGCAACAGAGCAAGGCTGTCTCTATTAAAAAAAAGAGGAAATAGGGGTCAGCCTGAGCAACATGGCAAAACCCCATCTCTACAAAAAATACAAAAATTAGCTGGGTGTGGTGGAGTACACCTCTAGTTCAAGCTACTCAGGAGGCTGAGGTAGGAGAATCCCTTGAACTCAGGAGGTGGAGGCTGCAGTGAGCTGAGATCATGCCACTGCACTCCAGCCTGGTGACAGAGCAAGACTCCATCTCAAAAAAAAAAAAAAAAAGGAAATAGAAGACTGGAACAATACCATAAACTAACAGAACTAACATACAGCATATAGAACACTCCATTCCCCCACCAGGAGAGTGCACCATTCATACTAAACATTCTCCATGATAGCCCATATTAGGTTATAAAACATATATTTAAAAACATTAAATAAAAGAAAGTATGTTACTCAATCACAATAGAATGATATTAGAAACCAACAAGGCATTTAGAAAAATTCACCAGTATATGCAAATTAAACAACACACTTTCAAATACCCAGTAAAAGGAGCAATCACATGGGGAAATTAGAATGTATTTTGAGATAAATAAAAATTAAAGTATGACATACCAAAACTTATGAGATGCAGCTAAAAATAGTGCTTACGGGAAATTACCACTAGAAAAGCATAAATTTAAAGAGAAGAATTTCAAGTCAATATTTCACCTTCCATCTTAAGAAATTAAGAAAATGAGAGCAGATTAACCTTAAAGCAGAAGGAAGGAAATAATGAAGATTAGAGCAGAAAAATAAATTTTAATGAGGAAACAGAAGAGTAAAATAAATCAGAACTAAAAGGTGTTTTTTTGAAAAACAGTAGAGGTAATCGATAAAATAAAACGTAAATAAAATTTTATCTACATTGATCAAGAAACAAAAAGTCCAATTACTAAAACTGGGAATGAAAAAGTGGTATGGCTACTAACATTAGAGAAGTAAGAAAGAGTAATAAGTGATTACTGTGAACAATTGCCTCTCCACAAATTAGATGACTTACATGAAATGAGAAAGTTAATAGACAGATACAAATCACTGAAATGACTCAAGGAGAAATTTTAAAAAATACACATCTGTTACAACAAATTGGATTAATAATAGAAAACAAACAGAAATACAAACTTTACATGAAGAAAGACTCAGTCCCAGATATCTTTAATGGTGAATTATACTAACGTTTAAAGAAGAATTAACACCCATTCTTCACAAACTCTGAAAAACAGAAGTGGGCAAAGACTTCTCTACTCATTCAGTAGTCCAATGTTACTCTGATACCAACAGCAAAGACATCTTAAGAATATATAGGTTAACAAACCATATAAATGTAGAGGAAAAAAACCCTTCAACAAACTCTTAAACACACTATTCAGGAACATAAAAATAAGCATTGTACACCATAAAAGAGCAGGATTTATCCTGGTGATTGAAGTTTGGTATAATATCTAAAATGTAGCCAATGTAATATTTAATATTAATACTATTAAAATAGAAACTGCATGACCATCTCAATGTTAAAATCTTTGCAAGTCATATATCCAATAAGGGGTTTGAATCTGCAATATCTAAAAAGTTCTTACAAATCAACAATAAAAAGATAATTCAAAATAAAATAGACATATATTTGAATAGCTATTTAAAACAGGCAAATATTTGAATGACCATTTCTTAAAAAAAAAAAAGTTGAAAAAATGTCCACAATATTATATTGGAGCATCTAGCCATGTAATTAGACAAGACAAAGAAATAAAGGAAACTCAGATTAAAAAGGAAGAAGTAAAACTGTATTTGTAGATAGCATGATTTTGTATAGAGAAAATCATAAAGAATCCACTAAAAACACTATTATAACTGGAAAATGATTTTAGCAAGGTCGCAGGATACAAGATCAATAATTAAGGAAACAATCATATTTAGAAAGAGATTAAAATGAATACAAGCTTAGAAATAAAGTTAAGGAAATAGTTGAAGATATGTACACTGAAAACTACATAATATTGATGAAAGAAAATGAAAATACCACTTGTTTATGGATCAGAAAAGTTATTATTAAGATGGCAACACTTTTCACACTGCAAAGCAGCCTTAAAAAAAAATAGAAGATGGCAATGCTGAAAATCTATCTATAAATTAAATGGAAACTCTCTCAAAATCTCAGCTAGCTCCTATGCATAAGTGATTAGTTCTTTCTAATACTTATATGGAAATGCAAGGGACCTTTGGTAGACAAAATACTCTTTAAAAAGAAGAAATTTGGAGGTTTACTACCTCATTATTTCAAAAGCTACTATAAAATTACAGTAAATGACACAGTGTGCTTTTGACATAAGGATAAGTGGATAGATTGAGGGAAAATAATTGAGATGTCAGAAATCAACCAATTCATTTTCTGTCAACTGATTTTCATCAATGATGCCAAGACACTTTAATGGGGAAAACAATAGTCTTTTCAACAAATGATCCTGGAACAACAGGATATTGACATACATATGGGTGAATTTGGACTCTTTAATTTATAGCATATACAAAAGTTCTGTCAAAAGTATATCACAGACCTCAATGTAAGAGACAAAACTATAAAACTCAGAAGAAAACATAGGAGTACATCTTCATGAACTTGAATTAGGCAAGGTGTCCTATGTCAAAGAACATCATTATAAAGGTAGGTTGACAACTCACAGACTGGAAGAAGATCTTTGCAAGTAGATTATCTAACAAGGGGTTTGAATCTGGAATATACAAAAAGTTCTTACAGTGCAACAAGAAACTGGTGATTCAAAATAACAATATTGTCTAGGTGCAGTGGCTAACACCTGTAACCCTAGCACTTTGGGAATCAAGGCAGGTGGATCACTTGAGCCCAGGAGTTTGAGACCTGAACAACATAGCAAGACCCCATCTCTACAAAATAAAACAAAACCTAGCTGGGCATGGTGGCCTGCACCCAGCTACTCAGGGGGCTGAGATGGGAGGATTGTCTGAGCCCAGGAGGTGGAGGTTGTAGTGTGCTAAGATCCGCCACTGTACTCCAGCCTGGGCTACAGATTGAGACCCTGTTTCAAAATTAATTAATTAAAATTAAAAATAGGCAAATATTTGAATGGCTACTTCTTTGAAAAAGATACGCAAATGCCCAATAAGCACATGAAAAGATGTTCAACTTCATTAGACATTAGGAAAATGCAAGTCAGATCCACCATGAGATACCGCATCATAACCACTAAGATGACTAAAATTACAAAAAAAAAGAAAAAAAAGACATCAGTATTGACAAGGAGGTGGAGAAAATGGAACATTTGTAAAAATAATTTATGTGTTTATAAATGTTGCAAGCACTTTGGAAGACAGTTTGACAATCAGAGAGTTACTATTTGATCCATTAACTATACTCATATATATATTTCCCAAATAATTGAAAACATATGTCACACAAACTTTGAATGAATGCTCATAGTGGCATTACTTATAATAGGCAAAAGTTAGAAACAACTCAATTGTCCATCAACATATGGAGATGTAAAATATGGTATATACATATAATGGGATATTATTTGATATTGGAAACAGATGACATCTTAATACATGATCATGGATGAACCTTAAAAATATTATGCTAAGTGAAATAAACCAGTTATAAAAGTCACATATTTTATAATTCCAGTTATTGGAATGGCCAGAATAAGGAAAATATTTTTTAAATTAGATAATGTAGATAGTTACCTGACTCTGTAATTGTACTTAAAGCTACCATATTGTACACTTTAAACAATAGATGTTATAGTGTGTGAATTATAATTAAATAAACCTGCTTACTTTAATAAAAAAACACATTAAGTTGATAAAACTTAAGGTACTTTGATAAAATGTTTGCATTAAGTACATCTTGTAGGGAAACATCCACCTAAATAACAGGTAATGTGATAGAGAATGTGAATTCCCAAGATCCTGATAAATTCCTTTAGCTAAAGAATTATTGACTCTAACTTTTGGAAGTATCAGAGAAACCAGATAGAATGTGTACCACAATTCACAAAAGCTTTTCCATAATTTTAACATGCCTCCTGAGTTTCCACAGAGTATTTGAAACTCAAGATAGTAGCTATATTTTGTACAAGAGTTTGCTAAGATCACTGGCAGATCTGTTTTTGAAGAGAGGTTGAACAATCTGAAATAAGTTGACATTCATTCAAATTTTTGAGCAGAACTCTGGTAAATACTGTTGATTAGGAAATAGATGACATATTAACTCTGCCCTCAAAGCTCTTTAAGTCCAGTGGGAAAGAAGATATACTTTTAAATGAACAAATGCAAAGCACACTGCCCTAAATTTCGAAATAGAAGCATATATTTGGCTCAGTAGAAACACTGAGATCAAGGTATCAGCTCTGTATGGCTGAGTCAGAGGATGTTTCACAGGAGTCCAAATTTGAATTCAAGCAAAAGAGAGAGCAAGGATTACAAATGGGCTATTTCAGGCAGACGGGACATGCCATGGGAAATCTGCTGTAGTATAGATTTACTGCTTTTGAAAGCAGTAGAGCACAGTGCCTCAGGGTTGAGACCTCAGTGGTATCCAGGCGTCTTCACGACATGATTGTGTGTCCTTTAGCAGAATGCATCAACTGTCCACGCCTACATTTCTTCATCTGTAAAGCAGGTACAATGCTAGCACTTATCTCATAGAGTTGCAATGCAAATTAAATTATTTAATGCATAGAAATTAGTTGGAATAGAACCCAACACATAATATTAATAAATGCTCAACAAATGCTAGTCAGAAGCTGATACTGACTTCCTGTCTCTTTCTGGACTGTGAGATCACTACCTGACTTCTTAGAGCTCAGCACTAATTTAAGGGAACACCCTTTGGCACAAAACAAAATTTATGTCTATATTACATACTTTTTAGGTAAAGTTGTCATTTTTTTTCTGGGCTTCTGGCCCTCTCCTCCCTCTTCTTATTTCACACTCCTGGATATTTCTGTATCAGGTAGGCTATAATTAAAATAAGAAGGGCACTTACTTACTCTTGTTAGCCTGGGAAATTTTTCTTCAATGTAAGGATGAAAATAATAGGCTTGTAATTAAAAATATTTGTTATAGAATGGAAATGATTTTTAGGTAAGAAAGTGAGCATACCGTGTTCTGTGAAACTAGAAATTGAAAAGAATTATAGATGTCACTTTCATTTGTTTATGTCCAATCAGAGTATCAACCCAAAATAATTAAATGCATATTAGAATTGCCACAAATCTTTGGATTCCTTAAGAAGTTTGGAAGATATCTTCAAATACAGAAATTTTGATGTTCTTTTTTACTTTTTTCTTGAGATGGAGTCTTGCTCTGTCACCTAGGCTGGAGTGCAATGTCGTGACCTCAGTTCATTACAACCTCCACCTCCTGGGTTCAAGTGATTCTCCTGCCTCAGCCTCCCAAGTAGCTGGGATTACAGGTGCCCACCACCATGCCTGGTTAATTTTTGTATTTTTAGTAGAGACGGGGTTTCACCAGGTTGGCCAGTCTGGTCTCAAACACTTGACCCCAGGTGATCTGCCCACCTCAGCCTCCGAAAGTACTGGGATTACAGCTGTGAGCCACCCCACATGGCTGGGCTCTAAGTTCTTTAATAACTATTGGACTCTGCACAGATTGAGAAGCTCAGATGAGTAGAGATATTGATTGTTCCATGACTTCCAGCTGTGCTGGGATTTGTGCTGACATTTTAGTGTCCAAGTTAAAGAGGATAATTTCATTTCTAAGTGTCCTAAGTATATTCCCAGGAGGCAATGTTTAAAGGAATAATAGAAGAAAAATGTAATGCTGGCTCTTAGAAATTTGTAAGCTTTTCCAAACGGCTAGAAGTGGAAAAAAAAAAAAGATATCCCTACCAACTCAAGGGTCTCCAACTTGAATATCCCTACCAAGAATATCCCTACCAACTCAAGCAACTCCACACTGTCCAACGTTATTAAAGGACTGTGAAAATTCAGAATCCCTATATGGGAACATTTGTTCCAAACCACTGAAACAATCCAAAGGCTAGCGGGTATGCTAGTTTCCATTTAATTCAACAGCATAAGAACTTACATGGTATGTGCTAAACATGAATGAAGCAAACATGAGTAAGAAACAAATTTCACCCTTGAGAAGCTACCAATCCTAGCTAAAAACCGGTTACAAAAAAGGATCAATCGCCACACATCTCCTTTGTAAGCAAGGATATGGGCAATTAATACAGTTAATACACTTGTATGTATAAATTGATTGTTTTCAGTCAACAGTCTTGTTCCCTCCAGCCTTTAATCCTCTCACTCTCTGCTCACCACTATTCTACATTCTCCTTTCTACTTATATGAGAACAATGTTTTAGATTCTACTTATGAGTAAGATCAAGTATTATTTTTAATTTGAAAGAGGGACTTAGAAAAATCTAAGACATCTACCTATTTAATAACCGAGTAACCAGAGAAGGTTACTTTTCAATTTTTAAAATTGACTCTTCAACACTAAATTTTATATCCATTTCCAAAGTTAAATGAACAGATAACAACCAAAACACATTTTAGCAATCTGCCAATTCATTCAAAGCAGTTACTTTTCCATTTTTAAAACTTACTTTTCATCACTAAATTTTATATCCATTTTCAAAGTTAAATGAACAGATAACAATCACAAAAGAACACTTTAGCAATCTGCCAATTCTTTCGAAACAGGTATCTGTCAGCAGGCAAGTGACAGGGCCAGCTGGTGAACTAAAATTATATCCACTCAATTGTTATTCTGCCACAATGAGAAAAATAGCCTAAATGATATAATTAACTGGCTTCTGAATTTAAATTATTTCAAAAATTTTGGGTGACAGCCATTGGAAAAAAATATATTACAGTTGACTCTGGAACAACACAGATTTGGACTGCATGGGTCTGTTTCTAAGTGGATTTTCTTTCACTTCTGATACAAGACCAACTCCTGGCTTTCTCTTCCTCCTTAGACCACTTAATACGAAGATGATGAGGAAAAAAACCTTTATGTTGATCTGGTTCCACTGGATAAATAGCAAATATATCTTCTCTTATTTATGATTGACTTGCTGAATAACATTTTCTCTTCTCTAGCTTACTTTATTGTAAGAATACAGTGTGTAATACGTGGCATACACAATATGTATTAATTGATTCTTTTCAGTCAACAGTCTTGCACCTTCCAGTCTTTTACCCTCCCCATCCTCTGGTAACTACTATTCTAAATTCTCCTTTCTACTTGTAGGAGAACTTTTTAGATTCCACATGTGAGTGAGATCATTAAGTATTATTTTTAATTTGATAGAGGAATTTAGAAAAATACAAGACCTTTACCGACTTAATTCTTGTTTTCTCAATTTCAGGGTTCCAAAGAAAACTGTTAATTTGGCTCCTTCTAAATGCATCACTGAATAAGCCCTCATTTTGATTGACTATAATCATGATAGGAAGATTGCTCATTTAAACTCATTGCACTATTGAAAGTCAGTAGAAGTTAATGGTTTATATTTGGTTATAGAATATTTTATAGTCACTTAAGATTTATAGTAAGACTGATGTGATTCCACTTCTCATTCCTAGAATTTCCTGTGCCTTTCTGATCCTGTCTTTCCATTTTTCTACCCCTTCATAAACATTCTTTGGAACAAACTTTTCCTGGGCACTGGGAATACAAAAAGAAATAGAGAGAGGCCAGGTACGGTGGCTTAAGCCTGTAACTGCAGCACTTTGGGAAGCTGAGGCGAGTGGATCACAAGGTCAGGAGATCAAGACCAGACTGGCTAATATGGTGATAACCCGTTTCTACTGAAAATACAAAAATTAGCTGGGTGTGGTGGCGTACACCTGTGATCCCAGCTAGTCAGGAGGCTGAGGCAGGAGAATCGCTTGAACCTGAGAGGCAGAGGTTGCAGTAAGCTGAGATCATGCGACTGCACTCCAGCCTGGGAGACAGGGAGAGACTCCATCTCGAAAAAAAAAAAATGAAAGAAAGAAATAGAGGAAGCTTGATGACAGTGTGGTCTCTGAAACTAGTTTCCTTAGGTTCAAATCCCCATATGAATGACAATATAGATACATACATGCATATACATATACATATACACACATATACATACATGTACATTTATATATGATGTATATATCTTAGTTATCACATATATGTAATATATATCTATTACAATATGCACACACACATCTCTAAGTGACATAATATGTATATACATAGACATGTGCATAGATATATATCACTGTATATGCACATATTCATATATAGATCATATTTATCACTATATATACATATATTAACATATGTATCCAAATAATAGCTCTCTATAAACAAATATTTATATGTATTTGATTTATCAATTATTACAATAGATGGCCCATAGTAATTGTATAATTAATACTGTTAATATCAAACATTTCTCACACAAAAGTAAGACCTGAACAATATGGACTAAGAGTAGTAACAAATAGAGATATATAAAACTAGTAAATATTTTAAATTCAAAGGTGATAAACTTCTTGAGCTATATTATTTTATTACATTTGTGACACACAGAAATTTCCAGATTTGAGTGAATTTCTAAAATATAGAAACTTATCTCTAGGGAAGCAGTGTCCAGATTTTTTAAAATAAATTCTCTAAAGTATTTTATTTGCAAACTGAAATGATACGGAAAAATTGTTGTCGATAATTGTTTCTATTGGATGACAGCAAATTTAATTCATTTCCCTATATATGGTTATAAACACAGATTCTGTATGTGATATGTTAGATCTAGGAAGGTAGAAACAAATAAAAATCACAAATAACTTTTAAGAACTTGAGAGGAAAAACTGTCTGTAATTCCCTTGTTTTCCCTTTTCTCTCCTTAGACACGCTGGTTCTCTCTCTTTTCTTCTTTGAGACAGACTCTCACTCTGTTACCCAGCCTGGTATGCAGTGGTGGGATCTCAGCTCACTGCAGCCTCTGCCTCTTGGGTTCAAGAGATTCTCCTACCTCAACCACCCAAGTAACTGGGATTACAGTTGTGTGCCACCATGCCTGGCTAATTTCTGTATTTTAAGCAGAGATGGAGTTTCACCATTTTTGGTCAGGCTGATCTCAAACTCCTGACTCTCAAACTCCTGATCCAACCAGCCTCTCAAAGTTCTGGGATTACAGGTGTGAGCCACCTCTGGTTCTCACTCTTCTATTGCTATTCTGCAGAATCACTTAATCATCTGATTTGCCTCCATATGCTTTGAAAATACACACTCAAAGGTTTTATTTTATTCAGTGGAGGAAAGTGAGTTGCTCGGAGCATCAAGGGGAAATGTTATAAAAGAAACAAGTACCTAGAACTTCAGGTCAACTCATTCAGTACCTCCTCACCACTGGCCGTGGCATCACAAATACTGTTTAGAGGATAGGAAATGAATCATATAAAACACACATCTGTAATCTGTAATCATACTTTTCTGACTTATGTGATTTTCCCAATAGTTCTAAGACAGATAAGACAATATATACCTTCATAATTGTATCATTTAGAGGAATATGCTATAATTCAAAAGCATAAGGGACCTTAGGAGATCAGAAATAATTGACCCAGATTTTCAGTTAGAAATTACCAATGACCTGGATGGATATTTCTTTTATCTTTGAGTTTTGAGTACTATTTTCTTTATTGGAAAGTAATCAGCAAATCCACCAAGATTTAAAGTGAAAAAGAAATAATATACATTGGAAGAAGTTCTTATATATATTTAAAATATATTAAAACTGACCTTCCTGTAGAGTCTTTAGAATGAATTAAATACTTGTTCATGCCTTTCTGGCAGAGAAAATGGTGGTACCATATAGAATGTTAATTGGGAATTCAGATCTCTTTGACGACCTTCTTTCACCCTCACTATTCAGAATGAAAGCCTCTTATATCTGCATTATTCTCATGAGCAATTCAGTCAACTAGATACACTGTAAATCTACTCTTCTATGTGCATTTTTAGAGTTCTCCAAGCTATTTGGAGGCAGCATAATCAATTTCAGGAAGCTTACATAGAAAATACCCTTGGGTACTTTTTAAGTTTTGAGTAATTTTTGAATGGAGAGAGAAGATCAGAAGAAGCCTGACTTTTGTTTTCCACTGGTAAAGCTGACCACTAGACCCTTCTCATCAAACTTGGCCTTGATGTGTTAGATCTTAAGCACTTTTACAGTCTGGAAAATTTTATGACAATGGGCTTAGAAGATGGCCATGCCCCTGTCAGTATTGCTACTGTTATTTTACAACTATTTAGGCCTCGCAACAAATGCATTTGGGAAAGGGAAAATGTTTTAACTCTTTGAGATAGTGGATATCATGGCTTAAGATATTCTGATAATCCAGAATTCTGAAACATACCTTATTCTGAATTAATTAGTAATTACCACCAGTCATTATTAGGTGACAGGAATATAAATCAAGTTTGCATTTAAGTAACCCTATCCAATATCACAATTGTAACAGCTGACTTATTATAAAATATGCATAATAATTCAAAGGAGAAATAAATTATATAAATTAAAAGTTTAAAAAATTAATAGAAAATATTGTATACAAAATATAGATATTATATGTCAACCAATTAATGATGAGAATTGAAAAAATATTCAAAGTATTTGTACTAACCTTTAAAATAACCCATTTGAAACTTACTTTTGTTCAAAATACAAAATGGGGTGGGACATTCACTATTTACCTCTTAGTTCTAACTTAAGTTTTATTTGTAAGTGGCACTGATGGGGATGAATAGATATAGTATAAATGCTTTCACTGGCAAAATTGTTAGGATTGTTTAATTTCTTTCTATGCTACAACATTTATTTCTTTCCTGTTATAGACAATACATTGCATTATGAACTCTGACGGATATAAATAAGAAAAACATTCCCGATCTCCAGGAGTTTACAATCTAGTTGGAAAGGGAGAAAATAAAAATGATCATCATAAACACAAAATGTAATCAGTTCACAATTATTTACAAGTAAACCATTTGAGAGCCTCAGAGATGACACAGACTAATTCAAATTAGGGGATTTAAATGGCTTCGTGAAAGCAATGATATTTGACCCAAGACTTGAAACATTTTAGGATTTGAAGCTCCATTAGGGAGCTTCATGTCCTAGTGGGATTAGGACATGACATATCTAGAACACACTGAGAATTTTTAGCAAGATAAAATAGCAATCCAGTTGAGGAAAGATAGGATCTTGCAGTGATGCAGAAGGGAAGGACAGAAGTACCAGGTTAAGCAGTTAATCAGAGGTGGAATTAACCCGATTCAATGGGTCATTGTTGGAAGTGGAAAAGATTAAGTGGTTTTTATCTAAAAATGAATCAGATATTCTAGATATTCTAGTTTAAAGCTCAAGAAACAAGTATAAATGAGAGAAATAATTGAAAACACTGAGGCAGATAAGACTACCCAGAAAAAGTATAGTTAGAAAAGTCCTCAGGATAGAACTCTGGGGAATGTCGACATGTATGAGTCAAGGGACAATAGAGATTCTTGAGGAGATCAAGAAGAAACAGGCAATGTGTAAGAGAAGCAGTACCACAGGTTGTGTCTTGGGAGGCAAATTAAAGCAATATGCCAAAATAGGAAAATATTTAACCATGTTGAATATCAGAGAGTGCAAATAAGAAAAAAAAATGACAGTCCATTATAGTTAAGGGAAAAAAAGGAATTATGAGTAAATGCATGAAGAACAATTTCAGAGGAACTGGACTGAGGGAGGAGGAAATTTCTACATTCTCTGGAGCAATATAACTGTGATGATGATTTCATTAGCACATAATTAGATATTTTTGTTGTTTTGTTTTTGTTTCTGGAGGTAGAGTCTCACTCTGTCACCCAGGCTGGATTGCAGTGGTGCAATCTAAGCTCACTGCAACTTCCACCTCCCGGGTTCAAGTGATTCTCGTGCCTCACCCTCTCAAGAAGCTAGGACTAGAGTCGTGTACCATGCCTTGCTATTTTTATATTTTTAGTAGAGAAAATGTTTCACCATATTAGCCTGACTTGTCTTGAAGTCCTGGCCTCAAGTGATCTGCCTGCCTTGGCCTCCCAAAGTGCTGGGATTAGAGGTGCAAGCCACCATCCCTGGCCAGATTCTATACTCTTAAGCTGGAAGACACACACCTCAGGCCACACCATTCAGACCATGACATTCAGGAAATGATAAGTGAAACATCACAGAATCCCAAAATCAAATGTTTGGAGAGTTATGGTTCTTGTAAGACAATTTATTTTGTTATCATGAAGTTGAAGCTGAGACTTGAGTTTTAACATAGAAGAATAGAGAGAACTAATCAAAAATATCTGATCACTGAAATATAAAAGCATAAAAAATATCCCAAATTATTGTTAGACTCTGGTATACCACCAACAACTCAAAAAAAATTTTTTTTAGATAGCATGATTTAAAAAGAGAAAAGACCATTATTGGGTCCAGCGAGGTGGTTTATGCCCTTGAGAGGCACTTTGGGAGGCTGAGGTGGGAGGATAGCTTGAGGCCAGGAGTTCAAGACCATCTAAGGCAACATAGCAAGGCCCAATTTCTACAAAATAATTTTTAAAAATTTCCAGGCATGGTAGTATGCACCTGTAATCCTAGCTAACTTGGGAGGCCGAGGTGGGAGGATTACTTGAGCCCAGATGTTCAGGCTACAGTGAGCCATGAATGAGCCATTGCACTTCAGCTTGGGTAACAGAGCAAGATCCTGTCTCAAAAAAAAAAAAAAATCACCATTGAATAGCCCAAGGGAGCTAGCTAGGCTCTTCTGCCATATGAGGCTAGGGAAAGAAGACAGCTATTTATGAGGACGCAGGTTCTCACTGAACACCAAATCTCCCAATGCCAGCCTTGGACTTCCCAGTCTCCAGAACTGTGAAAAATATAGTTCTTTTATTTACAAATTCATTGTCCATGGCATTTTATAATATCAGCCTGAATGGACTGAGATGGTGGATATTTGTTTATTTTTGTGCTAAGTTTGTACTAGGTGGTTTTAAGGTTTATTAATTTCTTTATTCTGAAGTTCTTTGCTACTGTTTTCATTGTTCAATTAAGATAGCATTTTGTGCCTATTATTTGTTGGCCAATAAAAGAAAACAAGCCAATAACTTAAGCTAATAACAAGTACTTTGTTGGTGGTTCACACTACTTAACATTTTAAGAAAATTTCTTTGTAGAATATCTCATCATTAACTAGCAGCTGATTAATAGAACTACCTCATCAACAGCTTGATTTGCTTTTAACATATCAGGTATTTAATATTGCCA
Source organism: Cheracebus regulus (assembly GCA_963574635.1). NCBI lineage: Eukaryota > Metazoa > Chordata > Mammalia > Primates > Pitheciidae > Cheracebus > Cheracebus regulus. The sequence continues at coordinate 60,813 of CAUYQU010042737.1, forward strand.
CAGCTAGTTAAACATGTGATTGCTGCAACTTACGATATGAGAGGCAGATGTATAAAATCAGTAAATGTTTTCATGGCACCCTAAAAGACAAATGATTTTGAGAGCAAAAGACCCTTAGACTTACCACTCCTGACATTTTCCTCTTCACTGTTTTGCACCATCCTGATGAACTTCTGTTGTTTCAGAAGATTCAATGTCTGCTACTTTGGGGGAACACTACTTGGGGAAATCTCCTTGGTAATCTACACAAGGGGTCCCCAATCCCTGGCCCATGGCCCCAAACAGGACACAAGAGGTGAGTGGCAGGCAAGCGAGAATTACCACCTGAGCTCTGCCTCCCATTAGGTCAGCAGTGGCATGAGATTCTCTAGGAGTAGAGTCCTCTTGTGAACTGCACACACGAGGGATCTAGGTTGCACACTCCTTATGAGAATGTAATGCCTGATGATCTGAGGTAGAATAGTTTCATCCTGAAATCATTACCCTCCCCCAACCAACCCCCATCTGTGGAGAAACTGTGTTCTATGAAACCAGTCCCTGGTGCAAAAAAGGTTGGGGACTGCTAGTTCATAGTAAGATATATTTTGAAGAAAGTAATTCTTCTTAGAGGGATAAAAGAGAAGAGAAGGGACCCAATGAGTCTTCCAACAAAGAAACAATGTTCTAAGTCATTAACACTTTATAATGGATTAATTTCTTGTGTTATTCAATATATAAGGATTAATATATACAATTTGACATTGATAGGGGAAACCTACCAACATGTGTATCTAGGACAGAGAAGACAGCCAGGCATGGCAGGTTGATTTATTAGTTCTTATTAGTTGAACAAATCTATGGTAGAATTTCAGATTTTGCATAACCTGGCTGGGAAATTTTTTTTTTTTTGCTTTTTTATAAACTTCCTTTGACTTTTTTCATCTTCCCACAATCAGCTTCCCAACTGTAGCACTGACTTAAGTATTTTTCTTATGACATCCAGTCACTTTCTTCTTCTAGAGTCTAGCCTTTGACTTTGGACTCTTGGAATTGGAGTAGACGTAAGTAGATCAATAAGTTGGGGATCTTTCTGTTAAAAATAGGAAAACTCTATTCTAAACAACCTATTTAAATGTCTCCTGGACTGGATGCATTGCTCCCCTGATACTAACAATCCTACTGACTCTTCCCTTTTCCATAGTATTGGCCACCTTTTAATATGATAGAACATATTATTATGCCTATTATTTAGTGGATGCTGCCTTCCACTGGAATGTAAACACAAGTGTGGCACTTAGAAGTGAACTACTCTCATCTATAAGATAGGGACAATAATCATATGACTAAATGAGCTTATATTTGTAAAGCCTCTGAAAAATGTCTGCCCATAGTAAGTGCCATTAAAGAAAGCAATAACATAAGTAAATAAATAACTCTTTTACAAAGAGACATTCTTCTTTAGGTACAATTGAAATGAGAGAATGAATATCTGAGAGGGCAAGTTCATGCTCACCTTGTGATGAGTGTTTGATTGCACAATAAGGTGAGACAAAGGTAAGCTGAGTATGACTAAAGCCATGTGACACCATATGATCCTCAGAATCTCACAGTATCCATAGTCAGATGCATCCCTGGACTTTCCAGGTATGAGAATCAATCGTTTATTTTTCTTTTCCATTAAGTTGTTTTGATTTGATGTCTTTTAAAGCCATGGATAATATGTAAACCTACTGCTGCTAACTGAAGTTTTATTTATTTGTTTATTTATGACAGTGTTTCACTACCCAGGCTGGAGTGCCATGGTGGGATCTCTGTTCACTGCAACCTCAGCTTCCTGCGTCCAAGGGAGCCTCATGCTTCAGCCTCCTAATTAGCTGGGATTACAGGTGCCTACCACTACCCCTGGCTAATTTTGTATTTTTAGTAGCCACAGGAGGCCAACATGGTGTTGGCCAGGCAGGTCTCGAACTCCTGACCTCAAGTGATTCACCCGCTTCAGCCTCCCAAAGTGCTGGGATTACAGATGTGAGCCACTACACTACACCAACCTGAATTTTTAATTTTATATGCTATTTGCAGGCATATATCTATTCTAATTTCTTTATCCATCAAATATTTGTTGAATATATGCTGTGAACCAGGCTATACTGAGTAAGTTAAATATGTGCACTGCTCGTATAGAGCTTAGAGTCTAGTGAAGAGGAGATGGCTAAAATGATACATTCTGTTAATTGCTTTAAAACAACAAGTACATCATCAGAAAATACGGGCATGATATTTACTGAAGAGGTATCAGAGGAAGTCTTTTCTGGGCAAGTATTTTTTATGCTAAATATGAAATTATTAGAAGAAAGCAGGGGCCAGTGTGTTGGCTCACACCTGTAATCCCAGCATTTTGGGTGGCCGAGGCGACTGGATCACCTGAAGTCAGGAGTTTGGTACCAGCCTGGCCAACATGGCATAACCCTGTATCTACTAAAAATACAAAAATTAGCTGGGTATGGTTGTGTGCACCTGTAATCCGAGCTACTCACGAGGCTGAGACAGGAGAATCACTTGAATCCAGGATGTGGAGGTTGCAGTGAGCTGAGATCGCACCACTGCACTCCAGCCTGGGCAACAGAGCAAGACTCCATTTCAAAAAAAAAAAAAAAGAAGAAGAAGGAAACAATCAGGTAAATGTATGTGAAAGGACATTCTAGGCTGAGAAGAAAAATATTAGCGAAGCCCTGAGATGTAATCAATTTTGGTGTGTTCAAGGCTTGAAAAGAAGGCTGCATTAGTTTAAGCCCAGTGAGTATTCTGGGGAGTTAGGCAATAGGAGGGTTGGAGCAGGTAACAGAGAGAGATGTTCCTGAATAGGCCTCAGAGTTTACCAAGGAGACAGGAGGTCAGTGGGGATGGGAAAGAGACAGAAGTGATGCTTTTGAGAACACATATGCTTCACCTTGAAAAGTATTGGAGAAATGAACTTCTACTGAAACCGAACAAAGGGGAAGAAAAATGGAGAAATGTGGAAACAGATAATGTTTCTAGGGGCTGGCATGGTGGCTCACGTCTGTAATCCCAGCACTTTTGGAGGCAGAGGTGGGCAGATTACCTGAGGTCAGGAGTTGGAGACCAGCCTGGCCAACGTGGTGAAACCCCGTCTTTACTAAAGATATAAAAAATTAGCCAGACATGGTAGCACACACCTGTAATCCCAGCTACTCGGGAGGCTGAGGCAGGAGAATCACTTGAACTGGGGAGGCAGAGGACGCAGTGAGCCAAGATTGGGCCATTGCACTCAGCTTGGGCAGCAAGAGTGAAACTGTCTCAAAAAAAAAGAAAGAAAGAAAGAAAGAAAGAAAGAAAGAAAGAAAGAAAGAAAGAAAGAAAGAAAGAAAGAAAGAAAAAAATGCTTCTCACAAAAATAAGAGACACACTTATCCACAGAGACCATACTGGATATTTTGGATGTGAGACTTTAAACAATGCTTAAATTTGTTAAGACTCTCTTGGGAGTATTCTTGGTAATCAGTGAGAAGTGTACTGTACACTTGCTATGCTACATCTCTGTTTAAAAGTGTGTGCCTCTGAAGGCATCTTGCCACCATTGGCATTGCTAGCATAAATAAGTAATACCCAAATACTACAGGGCTTTTTTTTTTTCTTAAGTAGTATATTCACAGTTACTTTGGAAATGTAGTCAAAATAGCTTTTTTTGACTCAGATTGTTATAGTATGCATAGCAAATGAATCTAGCATGTAAATAGAATCCAATGTATTCATGACATGATACATTTCCAAAGATATACATAATAGTTCTAACAATGCTTTTGATTTAAGAAATGCTTGAAAACTTGCTTATCTAATGATTGTGCCTATTCCCCACAGAGTCACATCGTATCTCTACCAGCAAACCACATCCAACCACCTCCATAATTATTAAGTGCATGTGATCTATACATACAAGCATCTGTATGTCTTATTTGAATTTAATTATTTTACAAGAGGAAAATATTTTACAATTGATTTCCATATTTTTTGAAACCACCTGAAACATTTCAGTAACTTTTCTTCTATAAGTGTTATTCATGCTTTTTTCTTCCATACTAACCTGGAGGGGTCTGGTGGAAAACCCTTTCAAATTAGCCTGTTGAATTAGCAGTAGACAATCTTCATATATATATAAAGATATATAGAAAGATGTATATATATCTTCATATACATGTATATATATGAAGTGTATATATATGTATATATATGTGTGTGTGTATATATATACACTTCATACACACACACACACACACACACACACACACATACATATATATATACCTGTCAAAGAGTTTACAGCACTGACTTGGATTGTAGGATGGGCACTGACAGCCAAAGCTGAAAGACGAAGTAAATGAGCCAACTAAAATTTTATGGGAGCTTTTTTTTCTCCTTGGTAGACTAGCCCCACTCACCTCCTCCTAAATGCCCATTAATCCCTTGCTTTCCTTGCTCTATTTTCTAAAAAATACTTGACATGATAAAAATACTTTATAAAGATTAACTTGTTTCCTCTCCTAGGAATTCTGGTACTTTAAGGGGAATGTAAGAAGACTCAGAACAAAATAATACACTGCTCATGGAAACAGGTCTCAGCAGCAGGATTTTAAAGAGAAGACTCAGGAGGCAGGTGGTTCTTTCTTGTAAGCCCATTGCCTAGACACTGCATACTGGCCTGGATCTATTGAAGTAATAAGCAGAGGCAAACCACATCTAAAGATTCTGTATTTTTTCTCCTTTCCCCTCTACCCTCTCCCTCTCTCCCTGATACGGTTCGGCTGTGTTCCCACCCAAATCTCAACTTGAATTGTAGCTTGCACAATTCCCATGTGTCATGAGAGGGACCTGGTGGGAGGTAACTGAATCATGGGGGCAGGCCTTTCCCTTGCTGTTCTCCTGATAGTGAATCAGTCTCACAAGATCTGTTGGTTTTATAAAAGGGAGTTTCCCTGCACACGCTCTCTTGCCTGTCACCATATAAGAGATGCCTTTGCTCCTCATTTGCCTTCTGCCATGATTGTGAGGCTTCCCCAGCCATGTGGAACTGTGAGTCAATTAAACCTCTTCTCTTTATAAATTCCCCAGTTTCCGGTATGTCTTCATTAGCAGCGTGAAAACAGACTAATACACTTTCTCTTTCCTTCTTCCTCTTTCCTTATTTCTTTTTCTTTTTTTGCTTCTTTTCCTCTTCCCATACCTTCCCATTCCTTTATTATTTCCTCTTCTCTTTTCCTTTCTTTTTTCTCTTTCTCTTTCCTCTTCTTCCTTCTCCTTCCTCTTCTTCCTTCTTTCTTCCTCCTTCTCCTTCTTCATCTTCCTCTTCTTATTTTGTTGTCTCTTTAAGAGACCAAAAAAAGTCACTGGCTCAGGCTGGGCACAGTGTCTCATGTCTATAATCCCAGCACTTTGGAAGCCCGAGGAGGGTGGATCATTTTAGGTCAGGAGTTTGAGACCAGCCTAACCAACATGATGAAACACTGCCTCTACTAAACATATAAAGATTAGCAGGGCATGGTGGTGTGCAACTGTAGTCCCAGCTACTCAGGAGGCTGAGGCAGGAGAATCATTTGAACCCAGGAGGTGGAGGCTGCAGTGAGTCAAGATAACACTACTGCACTCCAGTCTGGATAACAGAGTGAGACTCTGTCTCAAAAAAAAAAAAAAAAAAAAGGTCATTGGCTACATATCAAGTAGACTTGGCCAGTTTGGTCTTTATAACACAGGGAATGTTGATTACATAATGCTTCTTATTGTAGTAGAGTTACTTGAAAGCATTTATCACAATTCATTCAAATTTGTATTTCCCCAAATGCTTACCAATTAGCATTGCTCTCTGCATACTAAGTGATGAAAAATATTTTTCAAAGAATTTGAAGATATTTTTGTTGCTTTACAGTGTCAATACAAAATGGTGATTATTCTAGTTCATTAGTATTTACGATTTTTTTCCTATCAGTAACATTGCATTTTTATTTTCTTTATTGTTTAAATCTACAATCTATTGTTGAGTATGTACTTTGTGGCAGCCCCTGTGTTCAGTGTTGGGGATGCAAAAATTTTTAAAAAGTTCTTTTCTTTTTTGAAAGTACTCACTATCTAGTGGATGGAACAGATGAGTGAATATATATTAATATATGCCTGAGATGCAAGGTAGGCACAGGGCAAATTAGATCAAAAAGAAAAGAAATTTGTTTCAGACCAGAAAAGACTATGTAAGTAATTAACTGCACAGCAGCTTAATGAGATAGCATGTGCACCATAGTCAGTTCAAGCTGCTGTAACCAACTGCCATAGACTGGGTAGATTAAACAGTTAAAATTTATTTCTTATAGCTCTTGAGGCTAGCAGGCTAGGAGAAGTCCAAGATCAAGGTTCCAGCCAATTTGGTGCCTGGTGAGAGCCTCTTTCTGTTTGGCAGTTGGGTGCCTTGATGGACAGAGTAGGCTCTGGTCTTGTCATCTTTTCAAGGGCACTGACCTCATCATGGAGACTCCATCCTCCCGACTCATCCAAACTTAATTACCCCCAAAGGCCACCCCCACTCCAAACACTATCAGCTTGAGGATTAAGGCTTCTCTATCTGAATTTCATGGGGGCAAAAACATTCAGTCCACAGCAATGTGCAAAATTATAGAGGCAATAAATCATGGGATATTTGAAGGAAACACTCAAATAGTTATAATAATCTGAATTATATGGATTTTATGGACAGGACATAAAAATGATGCTGGTACCATCAACAGTTAACTAGATGACTTTATCATGGTTTGTTCACACAGTGGAATATGATATAGTCACAGTTCTCAAATTCTCACCAAGTATAATAATCCCCTGGACAGCTTGATAAAATGCAGATAACTGGACCCCACCTCAAGAGATTCTGATTCAGCGGGTCTGGGGTGGGACCTGTGCATTTGCATTTCTAACCAGAACCTAATGTGACGCTGCTGCAGGTGCAGAGACCATGCTTTGTGTAGCACAGCTCCATGGTAATGTGCATGAATGAACTGCAATATGAGATGGAACTACATTACATCTCAGAAATGTAATGTCAAGTGAAAGAACAGCCAGGCACGAAAGAGCACAGTTGGTATTATTCTACTCATATAAAGTTCAAAAGTAGGCAAAATTAATCTATGCCATTAAAAGTCAAGATAATGATTACCTTTGAGGCGAGCAGGTGGTGAGACTGTATAAGGTACCAGAGAAATGACTTGGCCATTATTAATGCTTTGTATCTTTATTTGAGTGCTGGCTACATGCCTGTATGCAGTTTTAAAATATTCGTAAATCTGCATTCATTTTTTGCAGTTTCTTCATTGTATGTAACATTTAACAAGAAACAACGATGGAGGCATAGGCAGAAACCAATACACCAGTTATTGGGCATTTGCCTTGTTCTAGATGCCATTATAGACATTGTCAGTGATCCAGTAATAAAAATGACAGAGTTACCACCTTCAAATAAATCACAGTTTAATAGGAGCATAAGACACTTTAATAAAAAAGATTATGATATATGACAAAAAATGGTATAAAGTGCTGCAGAGTTTCAAAAAAGGGAAATACAACTTCTGGTTTAGGAGATCAGCATAGATTATAATGAGGCAATAGTAGTGGAAATGGATCTTGGAATGATGCATAGATTTCACAATTGATTTGTTTTCATATTTAAAACCATTTTTTTTATCTATCCAGGGCCTTTTAACCAAGCTCTCATGTTTCTCTCAAGTGGCATCTCTACAGGCCTTTTTATTAAACTCCAGCTTCAGCTGATTCTGCTAGTAGTCACTTTCAAGATGAATTTCATATACCCTATGTTGCCAATATTTTCAATGGGACTATTTCAAATATAACTTTCAAATTTGGTAAAAATCTACCTACTCCTACATGATGCAATAGCTGAAAAAATACAAAATAATGTGCAAGTAAAACCAAAGTGCACTTTACTAATACAGGCAATGAGGTGAGGTATAGTATTTCAGCCTATGTTCAAGGGCACAGAAATTGATTCTTTATTTTATTTCATAAAAATATGGTCAGTTATACTGTTAAATGTAGCTCAGCTAAGACTACATTGATAGCAAATGACAGAAGAAAAATGATGCTACAATAATAAATTGTCAACAATAGAGATGGCCCAAATATGAATATCAAAACATTCAAATTAGGAAGTCTCCATGAATAACTTAAAGTCCATACACTATATCTCCTTGCACTTTTAAATTAAAGTTCAGGGAAATTTACAACAGTGTACGATTCAGTCCCATCCTATCTCAGATTCTGCTCAAGCACAGGTAGGAGTCTCAGTTATGTGGATGTATTCGTTGCTGTGGCATTATACATCCCCGTAAGGAATGTATGAGAGTTCCACTGCTTCTGCGTTCTTGCCAGTACTTGGTATCATTAGCATTTTTTATTGTAGCCATTCTATTATAGAAATATGATATCTTGTTTTGTTTTGATTTGTTTGCATTTTCCTAATGACTGGTGATGTTGAACATCTTTTAACACACTTGCCTATTGTCTTTGACAAAACAGCTATGCACTTCCAACTTTTAACTGAGCTGCATGATTTTATTCGTGATTTTTACAGTCTTTAAAATCTATGCTGGTTTAAGTACTTTGTCAGATATGTATTTTATAAGTAATTTTCCCCAATTTGGGGCTATTGTCTACATTTTCTTAAAATTATCTTTTACAGAACAAAAGTTTTTAATTTGGATGAAGTTCAATATGTTAATTAATTTAAATTATGAATCTAAGAAAGCTTTGTCAAAGCTAGGATCATAAAGATTTACACAAAGACTTTCCTAGAAGTTTTACAGTTTTAAGATTTACAGTTAACACTATAACACTTCTTGAATTAATCTTTGGATAAGGTGAAAATATGAATAAAGGTTCATATTCTTTCATGTGTATTTCTTTCTCTTTCTTTCCTTCCTTCCTTCCTTCCTTCCTTCCTTCCTTCCTTCCTTCCTTCCTTCCTTCCTTCTTTCTTTCTTTCTTTCTTTCTTTCTTTCTTTCTTCTTTCTTTTTTTTTTGAGGCAAAGTTTCACTCTTGTTACCCAGGCTGGAGTGCAATGGTGGGATCTCGGCTCACCGCAATCTCCACCTCCTGGGTTCAAGCAATTCCCTTGCCTCAGCCTCCCAAGTAGCTGGGACTACAGGTGCGTGCCACCATGCCCAGCTAGTTTTTTGTATTTTCAGTAGAGACGAGGTTTCACCATGTTGACCAGGATGGTCTGGATCTCTTGACCTCATGATCCACTCGCCTCCGCCTCCCAAAGTGCTGGGATTACAGGCATGAGCCACCGCACCCAGCCTGCATGTGTATTTCTAATTGTTCTAACACCACTTTTTGGGAGACTACTTTTCCCACTGAATTTCTTTGGCATTTTGGTCAAAAGCCAATTGGTCATACATATGGGTCTAATTTTAGATTTTCTACTCTGATTCATTGATTTATATGTCTACTGCTTAGTCAATGCCACATGTATCATAAATTTCAGGCACTATTATTTATACTACAACTATTATAAATGTAAAAGCATTGGCTATATCTCAATATTAAACATGATTACTGATTATTTAAGTCTAGAAATCAGTGTGAGAGCTGCAATTATGTTCTTTTTCAAAATTGTTTGTGTGTATCCTATTAGCTTTATATAATTTACAGTCTATTTCTACCAAAGTGTCTATCTACAAAATTCATTGTCTATTTCTGCCAAAATTTCTGTTGTCGTTTTGAAGGGTATTTTGTTGACTCTATTTCAAATTTCTGTTGAAGTCTGAGGAAACTTAGTATCTGAAAATTATTGAGTCTTATATGAAAATCTGTTTGTAAGTGTGTATGTGTGTGTGTCTGTGTGCATGCACAAGTATGTATGTATGTATGTATAAACTACCCACATATATACCATATTTGATTTATTCATCGGTTTTATATTTATAAACAGATCAATTATTCAGTCTTGTACAGGACTGTTTTGACTAATTTCTAAATATTTTCTATTTTATATTATTATAATTGGTACTATTTTTAATTATTTCAATGTGTTCATTTCTAGTATACAGAAATATAACTGATTATGTTATTTTCTTGTATCCTGTGACTTTGCTAAAGTCACTCAGCAAGTATAGTTAGCTTTTTGTAGATTCCTTGATATATTCTATGCATACAATAATGATACCTGAGAATAGAAAAAGTTAATTTCTTAGTTATAAGTCTATTTGTTTTTTCATTTCTTTTTCTTGTCTTATATCACTGGCTGGAAATCTACAACATGATGTTAAATAGTAGTGAGAATGAACATCTAGCTTTTTCTGAACCTAGGGTAAGAGGTAAACATTGACTATGATGTTAACTGTACGTTTTTTTGCAGATGTCTTTTATTAGGTTGAGGGAGTTCCTTTCAATTCCTAGTTTGCTGAGAATTTCTAGATATGTTCTGTTGCTAACACTTAATTGTTAATATGCTAAATTTTGTCAAATTATCTTTCTGCATCTGTTGAGATGATGATATAGGCTTTTCTTATTAGTCTGTTGATAAGGTGATGTACATTAATTAAATTTCAGTGTTAAACCAGTCTTGCATTCCTGGGATACATCTCACACAATAATTATGGATATTGCTTGATATAATTTGCTAATATTTGCTTGAAGATTTTGGATCTAAGGTCATGAAGGATATATAGTTCTCTTTTCTTAAAATGTCTTTGTCTGGTTTTGGTAGCTGTGTAGTCATGGTCTCAGGAAATAAAATGCTTTTCTCTATCTGCTATTTTCTGAAGGATTTTGTATACAACCAATATTTTTCTTCCATAAATACTGATACTATGAAATCATTGAAGCCATTTAGGCCTGGATCCTCTTTATTAGATTTACTGTGTTGCTTACTTGTTTTTAAAAAGTTTGATTGTGATTTATCTAGACAGATTTCTTTGGGTTTACCCTGTTTGGGTTTCTTTTAGCTTCTTGAAAGCTTCCATAGGTTTATATCTCAAGACCAATTTGAGAAATTTTCAGCCACTACTTCTTCATATACATTTTCAGTTCCATAATTTTTTCTCTCCTTTATAAAGGTAAGTCCTTTATCAGGATTAAGAGAATTTGCTATTTGTATAAAACAATGATACATAGCAATCTGCATATTTTATTACGATTTTCACATGTTCCAATTATGCACTAGACATATTTGCTCTTACTACATTCTGTGCTTTTCCCCCCCCCGACAGCTTTATTGAGATATAATTTATGTACCATAAACATCATTCACTTAAAGAGTACAACTTAATGGTTTTCAGTATATTCACAGACACAGGCAACCATCACCAGAGTCAGCTGTATAGCACTTTCATCACCTTGGAAAGAAACTCTGTACCCTGTAGCACACATTTCCTACCACCTAATTTTCCCACCCTCAGCCCTAAGCAACTACTAATCCACTTTTTTGTTCTATAGGTTCTGTGTTCTGTACATTTCATATGATTGGAATCATATGATTCTTTTGCGACTGGCTCCTTGGAGTTAACACATTACTTGAAAGACAAATGTTAGCTACCATCATTGTACTTTATGTAAAGTAAGAGGAATAAAAGGGAGAGAGAGAGGAAAAACAAAAAAACAGCTAAAACTTAGCCTCCACATTTCCTACCTCTGTAACTGTTTCAGAGACTACCGAATATGGACAGGACCATTTCAAGTTAGACCTTTTGGACCAAAAATTTAGATCATATTGATAGCTAAAGATCCCCAAGTATTCAATATTTCAACAGAAGACAAAAGTGTTATAGAATATTACAACCTGATAAAACTTCTACATAAAAATAAAAATATAAAATGAGATCAGAGGAAAAAGCTGACCTGTGAAGTAATTGTTACTGCAATCTCAACTATCCTTTTTGGAGCTCTGAAGAGAAAGTTAGTAAGTAGCTCATTTGTTAGCCAAGCAAGGAAAGCAGTTAACCTGTAGTAATTCAATTAAACCATGTATGATTGAAGCAGATGAAAGAATGTGTCCACATTTTGAAACAAACAAAGCCTACAGATACTCCTTGACTTGCAATGGGGTTATTTCCCAATAAACTTACTGCAAATTGATAATATCTTATGATGAGTTTATCAGGACATAACCCCATAGTAAGTCCATGAGCATACTAAATGCACACCACTTTTACACGACCATAAAGTCAAAAAAAATGTAAGCTGAACCATCCTAAGCCTGGGACCATCTGTACTAGCCTTATTAGATTTTAAGTGTTCTTATCACAAAAAAATATTAAGTATGTGAGGTAATGTGTATGTTAATTAATTAGCTATATTTAGCCATTCCATAATGTATACATATATCAAACCATCATGTTGTACACCATAAATATATACAACATTTATTTGCCAATTTAAAAAGCTAGTAGTTTTTCTGTAAGAATAGTTGCTCCAAAGTTGAAACATTGGGAGTGATATTAATCATCAATTAAAAAACAAGGCACACAATTGTGAGTGGTTGTCCTTGGTTCTCGACAAATGGACAGATATTATTAATACTGTTCAGTTGTCATTGTATATTAAAGGAGTCAATCCTGAGTTTGAATTGACTGAAGAATTTGCCTCTATGAGCAGTCTGCATGGAACAATTACAGGCGAGAATGTTTTCAAAGTCATTGATAAAACACCCATGCAATACAACCTGAAGTGAAATCATCTAAGAGGCATCACGACTGATGGCCTTAAATGTGCATGGCAAAGAAAAAAGCATAGTTGGAAAATTTACAAAGCTTGTGAAAATGTAAGGATTGTAAGGCTTGTTATTATTTTTGATAGCATTTATTAGCAGAGATTTGCAGAAGACATTTATCTGTCATCATATTAATGAAAAGTAGTGTCAGTATTGAAATTTGGTCATAATCATGGACTTAGCCATTGTGAGTTCTATAAACTTTGTCAGAAAAATTTGAATACATTAACTTGTTTTACCATCTATACAGGCAATTTGATGACTTAAGCAGAGACAAAGTTTTATTGTGGATTTTTTTTAGCTTGAGGCCAAAACTGAAACTTATCTAAACAATAAATGCCCTTCATCAATATTACTGAACACTGAATATTTTGAGAAATGAGCTTTTGCTGCATACTTGATTAAGTTTCTTGATAAATTCAACCCCAAATTAGAAGGGAAAACTGAGCTTATACGTGAAATTTATACTACAGTAAAGTCATTTCAACAACAAACACTGTTTGAATCGTCAGGTCAACTTGCTTCATACATTTCTTGTGCTATCAAAAGTTAAAACAAGAAGTGAGAGTTTTCTTTCTACACAAATTTGCATAGAATATATTTTCTGAGCTCAAACTAGAGTTTCAGCAGCATATTTTGACCTCAATGCAAATCCAAATGGAATGTCCATGCTTTACAATCAACTTAGGTGTGAAATTGAGAAACTTTCACCTAACATTCAATTGGAACAGGCTAATATGCAATGTAAAGCCATGGCAAAACACCAATATCAAGCAGGAATCTAACAGAATTCTATCAATGCCCTGAAATTGATGCCTATGTTCAGTTAAGATCGCATTCTTATCAAATGATATCAGTATTTGGCTATAAATATCTGCATGAAGACATTTTCAAAGATAAAATACGTAAAATATAATTACAGATCACTATTAACTGATGAACATTTCCAGTAGATTTTGATTACAGAGAACACTAACTCTGAACTCCAGTTAAAATGTTATCTCCTTCAAAAATAATTCAGTTCTTCACATTAGATCTGTATTACTAAAAAATTATACTCAAATTGTATTACTATATTTGGGATATTGTCAATAAAATTTTGTGAAAATTTACTTCTTCCTTCTCAGGTATGTATATAAGAAGGGAGAAATATACATATGTAAGAAGGAAGAAATAAATTTCCACAAAAATTTTATTTTGTCTCTTCAACAAATTAACAACAAATTTTGTCAATCAACAAATTGATTTCACTTTTGAGGTTTCATCCTTAAAACAATGGCCAATACATAAATGGACACCTTGAGCAAGCTTTGGAATGGCCAGGATAAGAGGATGCCACTCAGGTGGATTATACTGTTGACTTTATTACTGACAGTCTTCACAAAGCAGATGTCCTGTGCTGCTGTTTCTAGTGGTTTATCTATAAACTCCTCCTATAGACCACCTTGTTAATCTGTTTCATTATTTTTTTAGTCTTTTTGCTAGATTTGCAACCTTAATATACTATGCTATATTGCATACTAATATGTATTGCAACTAATCTATACTGATGCATGAGTAGGTTGCCACTACTCATGCTTCAGTATAAACACATTCCTCAAGCCATCTTTTATTTTACACGAAGTAGAACCATATACTGACCTAATATAAGCATATAGGAGGATTTTTCTTCCCTGCTGCTTCAAGATCCCTCTTAATTAACACAGTCTTTTGGCTGGTACCTGTAAATAGTCCAGATCTAAATGCAACTCAGAGCTACAGATCCCTTAACCAGTCATAGAAAAGTCACCACAAGGTAAGAGAAGTGTTGAAAAGACAGCCAGAAAGGTGGCAGGGGCAAGTACCAAGACCATCAGAGCCATCTGTGCTCTGTTTGGATCTCTGGTAAATGTATTTCCATTCTGCAATTAAATTATCCTATAAACATTCAATTTTATGGTTCAGTGGACTAGGTAACATCCAGTTAATGATGGATAGTTCAAGTCATATAATCAGTGGGATTGCATGGCCAGCAGCTATGAACTTCCCAAGAGGTTTGGTTAGCATGATACCAACCATATAAGGGACCAGCACGATGTCCTGCAGGACATCAAGACAGTCAATACCTCCTCAGAGTAAACTGTGACACGGGGTAAGAGATTTCACTAAGTGTTGAGGTAAGACAATAAAAGAAATACTGCTCTGTTCTCTAGAAAGTTAACCGCTTCTGATAACCTTTGTTAACAGTGACAGGGGAGATAAGGCAACCAAGTGACTGCACATCTGTTGCCATAGCCTATGTTGAATTCTTTAAATTAAGACTACAAATAGAATTACAGCTGCAATAGGGAACATCACTGAGGTTTCCAGAATTCCTGCTCTTCCCTGGCACAAGAATGACTGCTTCCCATCATTATTTCTTGCGAGATTCACCTCATTTTCAGCAGCACTTACATATAATTTGGAATTTCTAGTGATATCTCTTTCCTTGTTTCGCTGATAATGTTTTTTTTTCTTACTTTTTTCTGACAACTTATTTACCTGCTAAAAGATCAAATTTATGGCTAAATACCTATATTTACCACTGTCCTTTTACAGATGAACATTCTTGACCTTGCTTTTGCAAATCTACCCTCATTTAGCTACAGTGGTGATGATTATGTGACTCACATTGTGGAAAACAGAAAATAATAAAAAGAGAAAGGAAGTAGCTAATACAGCTATATAAACTATGTTCACATAAAAACATTTGATTTCTAAGTTACCTATTGGGTCAAAGCGTCAATTTTATCCTTCTATTTGTTACGTCATCTCATACAATTTTCACAATTGACCCTCCTTCATTCATCTTCTGTGATGGAAAAAAGAAAAAACATGAGAATAAAGCATAATGATCCAACTACAGGGAGGCTGACACCATCGTCTTTGATTCAATCAAGTAACTTTTAGAAGAAACTCATCTCTTGGAACGACATGGATATATCTAGTTTCTTAAATTGAAGAAAATTTTTGCTGATTGTGTCAGAAAATGGAAAAGACAATTTAATGTGCACATATATAAAACCATATATTGGCAAGAAACAAGTCAAACTCAATGAAACATCTATACCTACAGTTACAAAGGCAAGACAATTATCAACTTAAAGAAGTCTTTCACAACACCGCATATTGTTAGATTTTTTTTTTTTTAAGTTAAAGAGATTGCTGGGAAGTCTCAATGCAGTTTGATAAATAAAGAATCAAAAGGAATAATTGCATTACTGATTAGCTTCTATTTAGAACGCAGTTTGCAGAGTTACTTAAGGTTTTGGAAGTAGAGAATGTTATTTTCATGACAGGCTGAAGAACAAGATAGTCTTAAGGATTTGAGCTTTGTAGGAAAGGAAATTGATTTTTAAGAATAGAGGTGATCAAAGGATCTGACAATTTGGAATGTAATACATTTTTCATGAAGAAGCAACATAATTTAAAATGAGAAATTTAGAAGAATATGAGAATGGGTATTCAGGAATTCAGGAAAAAAATTAGGAAGTCTCTAAATAGAATATTTAGCATTTAAGAGAGAGTTAATTGTGTGATAGATTAATAAATTTAAAAATGTAAAATAACACATGGGAGATAAGTAAAGGAAATAAACCTGATAACATGTTTTGTTATATTAAGTGACTGTGTTCTGCCATTCCTTATGTTGTTAGCATACACCTCAGGAGAATGTCAAGCTGAATATCTTTGTGTTATGCAGAAAAAAATTTCTGTTTCTTAATGTAAGCATGTTAATGAATAACTTTCTACCATGTATAGATATATTTTACAGGAAATCACCAGAAGATCTCAGTGCTTGTTTGGGCTACAAAACATTTCTTCTGATTCCATATGAAATCTTCAGAGTATAATATATCTATGCCAATATTTTCCTTAAAAATCAGTGACATGGCTTGTTGATTTTTATCACATTTTATACTGAACTCCATGAATGAATTCCATAATGTGAGTCCTCTGTTAATATCAGAGAAAGGTAAAAAGACTTTATTGTTCCACTTCTGCATCTCAGACATGTCTTCCAAAAATAGATCTCAGGGTCAAAATACCACTAACTAAACAGTTCCATTTCAAACAAACAAACAACCAAATAGCACCATATTCTAGAGAAATAAGTGCCTTAGGATTATCTCAGGAAACTGAGCTAGAAGCAAGGAATAATATACATCACATTTAAAATTCATTAACCTCTTTAAATGAAACAACTCAGCTCTGGAAGACATGTACTTTTCAACTCAGCAAGGAACTTGTTGCAATATGAAAGGAGATTGCTTGTATTTTTAAGTCAAATTTATGAACTGTATTACCAATATATTTGATTGTTACAATTGGATTCAAATGCATGTTCTGCCACAGCTATAAGGAAAAACAAGAGAAAGGAAAACCTTTCACTTTAAATTTTTGCTTGCCTAGAAATAGTGTATCTGTTGACTTAAGGGCTAAAAATGGTTTGTTAAACTATATCCATGCATCACTTCATCATGGGCATGCATTCTTAGAAATGCCTTGTTAGGTGATTGCATCACTGAGTGGACATCACAGAGTGCACTTTAATGCAAACCTAGTTGGTAGCGCCTACTACACACCCAGGCTATATGGTATAGCCTATTGCTCCCATGCTACAAACCTGTACAGCACATCACTGTACTAAATACTGCAGTCCATTGTAACACAAGGGGGAGCATTTGTCTATCTAAACATATTTAAACATAGAAAAGGTAAAGTACAAATTACAGTACTATTATATAATCTTATAGGAACGCCATTGCCTATGTGGTCCATTGTTGATGAAACATCCTTACATGGCACATCGCCATTTAAGTACATTTGTGCCAGACTCAATTCCCGAATGAATGTAGCTTACATTTGAGATCTACTTGTCAAGCATTATCTGTAATTAAATTCCACATACACTCTATTATTTGCCCAACCTACACAACTTATCCAGCTTAGAGCACATTCTGCATTCTGAAGCCTCTGTGAATTGCTCATCTTGTTCCTGCTGCCTGGACCGCTCATCTCTCCTTCATTGCTCTGCCCATTATTACCCAAGACTAAGTAGACTTTATGGTCTGACTGGCTGAAACCTCACTTTCTCCTTGAAGTCTTCCTGGATAATCTCTAGAAGCAAATATTTTCTATTTGGGGCTCCCATTTCATGTCATTTGTATTTGTCAGAACAGGTGATTAATTTTTGCTTGTTTTATAGGATTTTGTGGGCATCTCTTATTTCTTATGCTAGTTGGTATATTTCATGGAAACAGTTTAGCCTTAGTCATCTTTATTTCTCCCACAGGCATATAGAGAAAAGACTGCATGTAGAGGACACTCAGTAGATAACTGTTGAATTGGTGAAAGTCACCAGTTTGTCAAGAACAGAATCAATACAAATATCTGAATTTCCAAACTCTGACACCAGAACTGCTCCATAACATAGGTTTTTAAATTTTTGGTTGATTAAAACTTATGTGTATATATATGCACATATATATACCTACACACAAATATATATGCACAATATATATTTACATATGTATATGAATATATGTTTAAATATGTGTATATATTTATATTTTATATTTATAAAATATATGTACATATTTAAATATAAATATATAAATATATACACATATATTTAAACTATATATAAATATCTATATAAGCATACATATATATACAAACTACATGGATATTTAGTGGGAACAATACATTTTGCTGCCATGAGGAAAAAAATTAAAAACCCACTTATGCTTCTTTACCCAGAATGATGAAGACTATAGTATCTCTTTCTAAATGTTGCTAAGAAATCACATAGAATATAGCGTTTTTGTAGCCTGGAACTTGAAAGAGATTGTGTCAATTTGAGGAAATAATAATTACCAAGACTTTGCATTTTAAAGCATTTACTTTATTAGTGTATCATTTCTCAACAATAAATTAACAAGCAGAGAGGAAGTCAGAACCCTCTAGAAATAAAACAAGAATCAGAACAGCAGAAAAAAAGAGACAAAATGGGAGTGGAGAATAAATGAAGACATCAACAATGCAATATACAAATTTTGAAATATCTTGATTGAATACTAAAATATCAGTAATAAAATAATCTGGACTAATAGCCACTCTAGGGATCGTCACCTTTCAAACTTTTGAAATGTTTTCTCAAAGCAAAATGGTTCCCTTAATTGCCAAGATATAGAATTACAAATATTCAAGAATTTTATTATTAGCAATGAATATTCACATATGTTGAATGCAAGGCTGACAGTAAAGTCTCAGGGACTTTGCTCGCTTGTCTTGATAAAATTAGATTGTTCTGAATCATGTGAGGCACCTGATGCCTGACACATCAACTGAGTCCTGATGCAATGAAAAGAGTCCTTATTCACCTGTTTAAATGCAGACAAATAGTAAAATATGAAATTCGAGGGTGCAAGGAAAGTCTGGAAGAAAAGCACTTTTTTGTCTTTACTTTGAAAATGTGGTGCACTTAGAAAATAAAAAACAAAAATTGGTGCTTTGTAGGAAAAGGCATGCTGCGGAAACTACATTATCGATATTCATAGAACTTCTTTAGTGGATTCGCTTCAAGCAGTTGTGAAATTGAGCTCATGCTTCAAGGGAGCTAGCAATATGTGCTAAACCATAGATTTCCATCTAACAGCAGTTGGATTCTCATGGAGGCAACTTATCTCACCTCCTCCCTTTTTCTAAGTTTTTTATTCTAAATGTCTGGAGCTTCTACACAGAAGGGGTTAGAGGGAACCGCCCCTGCTGCAGGCTCTGAAATGACTCTTGGTCAGTGGTTGTGGACTCTTCCTAGGACAAACAGCGTAAGACACTCATGGTCCAGGTGTTCAGATGCAACACAAGAGATGTATTGTCTTATTTTTCTGCATCACATTTATGTAACTGCAGTGAAAATATTTTTACAATTAAAATTACTGAGGAGAACAATTAATCAATAGAGTATGGACGCTAGCTATTCACCTTGACATTTAATTGTGTTTTCAATGCATTTTTGTTTTCAGTGCACTTTTGCTCATCTTTGTCGTTTGTTAATCATAAAACCCTGACGGACAAATACTGATCTTCACCTTTGGCAGATTAGAAAAGTGAGCTTTAGAGAGGATTGGACTGTACAAGTGGAAATAGATTATCAATACCTAATGTAGATGATGGGGGGATGGATGCAGCAAACCACCATGGCACATGTATACCTATGTAACAAACTTGCACATTCTGCGTGTGTACCCCAGAACTTAAAATATAATTAAAAAAGAAAAAAAAGAACAATCTATATATTATATATGATATATTATGTATACATTATATATTACATATCACATAATATATCACATATATGTATATAATGTATAAAATATACAGTATTTACAAAATATATTATGCATAAATACTATATACACATAATCTATGTGTATACATATATATAATGTATACATATTATAGATAACATTGTATTATGTTCTATGTGTATAGTATATATACATACATAATATATACATGTATATTATAGATAATACATTGTATTATGTACATAGTATATGTACTATAATATACATTATATATTTATATAAATATATAATATATGTAATATATGTATGTACATATATAATACATATTATAGAAAATATATTGTATTATATATAATGTATATAACATATAATACAATAGTATGTTTTATATATAAATATATAATTTTTCTATATTTATATAAAAATATATGAATATTTATGCCAGAGGTTACAATTTGTTGAATTTTTGCATGAGTAAAACATCAGACCTTGGCAATGACTTGAGCAGTAGGATACACATAACTCTGACAAGTTTAGCATTCCAAAAATGAAACACTAGGCATAAGGGCATTAACCCATATATGTGGGGTAGTCTTATTGTGTTATTTCTTATTACAGGGAAACCACTTTTTATGTACAAACATGATTGTACAATATGTAAATATTATTTATTATTTTATAATATAATGTATATTATATATGTATATAGTGTATATATATATTATTCTTACAATTCTATGTGTTTAATTTTATTCCATAACAATGAGAAGTTGACTCCAACACTTATTTTACAGATAAGACAATGGAACTGAAATAAATTAACTAATCTGCCTAGATCACATAATTAGTAACAGAGGTGGGTAATTTGGTTCCCAAGTTTGCTTGTTTCAGAACATCATGCTTACGTCCTCTCTCCTCTGTGTTTCTCCAGGTAACTCCTATGCAATTTTTTCCTCATTATGACCCTCCAGAGAATGCCCTTTAGCTGTTAGAGCTCCAGTGTAGAATGCAATTGCACGATACTCTAAAGAGCTTTGCTTGCAGGAGATCACCTTTCTCTATTCTACATTTTCTGTCCTTACATTTTCCTTCAAATACAGTATCTGACATAGTTATTAAGACAGAACTCCTTAAGCAGAATCATACTAGGTATGGATGTGTTACTATTCTTATTCCAGGGAATTTGTATTTTATGTACAACTATGATTGGAGAATTTTGGACAAATGCTTAAGGCAGAAGGGCTCTCAATTATTATGGTTGCCCTTTTCTTCATGTCTTAAAATTGTTCTTTCTCCACCTTTTAACTGAAGGGTATCTGAGTCACTCATTTTGATGGGCCCCAAAGGAGAGGCAGGGAAGGGACTTGTGCTGGAGACTGAATCTAACACTAACCCTAACCTAAGTCTAGGGAGGTCAAAGCTACTACAGTGCTAGTTCTTTGAGGACACCAATAACAGAATTGGAGCAGGGCAAGTCTCGGCCAGGTTACAAGTTCAAAAGGCATAAGTAGACTTGAAAATAGGGAAAATAAAGTGGGTAGAAACAGAACGGAATAATAATATGGTTTTTAAACACTGTTAGCAGCTTCCTAGGGAGTTTCTGAGACAAGAGTGGGAATACTGATGACTTGCATTTATTAGTTAGTTTGCATTTGTTGAAAGAAGGTTAAGGATATAACATATGGCTTGTATACAGCCTGCTAAATGTTGCAATGAAACATATATATTCTAAGTGGGATTCAAAAATTTTATTAAAACTAGAGATTCTAGTGATCTCAGGGAAATTCTTTCTCTAATGTCAATGTATCGATCATATATTCTTAGACAAAGAGTGAATTAGCTTTGGCACATTTAAACAGAGAGAAACAAAAATAGGGTGAATCGAATCGAGAAATTAAAAGGAATGTACTCCAATATCTAGATTAATGTTTTTCAAAGGTTATTTCTCTATAAATTATGTATAAGTCTGTTGATGGTGGATGTGTCATTGGGAACACTGGGATTTCTTTCATGATAGTTTCTTTCTTAAAAAGAAAAATACCAATGGAACAGAACAAAAGCCTTGGAGGCAACATCACACATCTACAATCATCTGATCTTTGACAAACCTGACAAAAACAAGCAATGGGGAAAGGATCCTTGTTTAATAAACAGTGTTGGGAAAACTGGCTAGCCATGTGCAGAAAGTAGAAACTGGATCCCTTCCTGACACCTTACACTAAAATTAACTCCAGATGGATTAAAGACTTAAACATAAGACTTAACACCATAAAAACTCTAGAAGAAAATCTAGGCAAAACCATTCAGGACATAGGCATAGGCAAGGACTTCATGACTAAAACACCAAAAGCATTGGCAACAAAAGCCAAAATAGACAAATAGGACCTAATTAAACTCCACAGCTTCTGCACAGCAAAAGAAACAATCATTAGAGTGAATCGGCAACCAGCAGAATGGGAAAAAATTTTTGCAATCTACCCATCTGACAAAGGGCTAAAATCCAGAATCTACAATGAACGAAAACAGATTTACAACAAAAAAACAAACCCATTCAAAAGTGGGTGAAAGATATGAACAGACACTTTTCAAAAGATGACATATATGAGGACAACAAACACATGAAAAAATGCTCATGATCACTGGTCATTAGAGAAATGAAATCAAAACCACATTGAGATACCATCTCATGCCAGTTAGAATGGTGATCATTAAAAAATCTGGGGACAACAGATGCGGTGGAGGATATGGAGAAATAGGAACACTTTTACACTGTTGGTGGGAGTGGAAATTAGTTCAACCATTGTGGAAGATAGTGTGGCGATTCCTCAAGGACCTAGAAATAAAAATTCCATTCGACCCAGCAATCCCATTACTGGGCATATATCCGAAGGATTATAAATTGTTCTATTATAAGGACACATGCACACGAATGTTCATTGCAGCACTGTTTAACAATAGCAAAGACTTGGAACCAACCCAAATGCCCATCACTGATAGACTGGATGGAAAATGTGGCACATATACACCATGGAATACTGTGCAGCCATAAAAAATGGTGAGTTTGTGTCCTTTGTAGGGACATGGATGAATCTGGAAACCATCATTATCAGCAAACTGACACAAGAACTGAAAATCAAACACCACATGTTCTCATTCATAGGCAGGTCTTGAACAATGAGAACAAGTGGACACAGGGAGGGGAGCATCACACACTGGGGTCTATAGTGGGGAACTAGAGGAGTGACAGCTGGGGTTGGGGATTTGGGGAGGGATAACATGGGGAGAAATGCCAGATATAGGTGATGGGGAGGAAGGCAGCAAACTACATTGCCATGTATGTACCTATGCAACAATCCTGCATGTTCTTCACATGTACCCCCAAACCTAAAATGCAATAAAATATTTTTAAAAAAAGAAAAAGAAAAATATATCCATCTGCCATGGAGATAATCTTCACTTCTGCATTAAAGTGATAAAGTCATATTGGACTGATGCTAAGGTTTTTATCTGACAGGAGTAAAATTTTGTATTTTCTTTTATATTTTCAGGAGATACAAAAAGCCCAGAGAAAAGAGTCACTGTCATCCAACTACATGAACAGTGCATTCTCAGGTAAAATCAATGTAAGTTTCTAAACAAAAGATATTGACCAAAAGAAGTGATAAGTTTCTTTATGTCTAGAAAGCAATTATGACTTTCATTTGAATGGCATGCTGTCATAAATCATTCTTTGTGTTTGTCCAGGATGCTCGAAGAGCTATACATTAATTTTGGTCTTAGCCCAGGGCAACTGCACATGTAAGTGCTGAACACATGCCAATAGTTTAATACAAAAGTCAATGTGTGCTTTTCACAGAAAATATAAGACACATTAGCCAAACCTTTTGCAGAAGTATATATACTTTTGCAGATTCTTCATGACTTATTAAATCTCCTGTGTTAGCCAGAAGGAAAAGGGAGTAGGAGTTCAGAGAACTTGGACTGCAGAGTTTTACCACAGGGGCATTCATGAGATTGGGAAGCAATTGAACTTTAACAAAAAGAAAATAATTTTATTGTCTAAGATGGAAACCAGTGTTCCTTAGAAATTTTAAGGGGAAAGAGACAAAGGTAGGAGGAGAGGATGCAGGGATTTATTGAACGAGGGGGAAAGGGAGACGTTAAGCAAGGAAAATGCAAAAAGTAAGAAAAAGACAAATGAAAAGGCACACAAATATCTAGAAATATATTAGACTTAATATTTAATCTGCTCCACCATTTTCCTCCATTTATTCATTTTCCCTTATTTTTTGACCAGATTATCATTTTCTTCCTACCCACTGGAGTCACCACCTAGTTGTGGCTCATTTGGAATGAACTGTAAACAGATCTTCATTCTGCTATTGTGTAAAGACCTGAATCTCTTCGATCTAACCCTCTTACAAAGTCATTATATATATCCATTTTCCTAGACTGGAGTAAAGCCAGCCTACCTTCTCACACATGGAACTCAAGGAAAGAAAGAATTCCATGGCAAAAGAAGTAATCAACACATCCCAGAAGTCAAGCAAGACAAGAAGAAAAATAGCCACTGCAGCATCTAGAGGGCTAAGAATAGAAAACCTTTACCAAATAATTTCAACAGATTTAGTGAGCTTAGAAGCCTTATTTAGTGAATTGAAGGTTTATTAAAAATTTGTACATCTAAAACCAAACAAATATCATTAAAACATTTTAAAACTATATTGTCAGGTCTGGTGTGGTGGCTCACACTTTTAATCCCAGCACTTTGGGAGGCCAAGGCTGGTGGATCACTTGAGGTCAGGAGTTCAAGACCAGCCTGGCCAATATGATGAAATATCATCTCTACCAAAAATTTAACAATTAGCTGGGTGTGGTAGAGCACGCCTCTAGTTCCAACTACTCTGGAGGCTGAGGCATGAGAATCACTTGAACCCAAGAGGCACAGGCTGCTGTGAGGCCGAGATTGCCTCACTGCACTCCAGCCTGGGTGACAGAGTGAGATTCCATCTCAAAAAAAAAAAAAATTGTCACAAAATACGTAAGCAAATAACAAATCGTAATTAGTATCTGTTAGCAGCAGAACATATATGAGTCACGTGGCACCAAAGTATGTTGTTAGTGGTGGTGAGTCTGTACAGATCTGCAACAGCCTCAGTTCTTGCCTCCTCCGAAGAAATAATTTGACTGAAGGGCATACCACAGAAAGAGAGACTAGGCAAGTTTTAGGGCAAGAGTCAAAGTTTGCTAAAAAGCTTTAGAGCAGGAATGAAAGTAATTAAAGTACACTTGGAAGAGTACCAAGAGGGCGACTTGAGAGAGCAAGTGCCTAGTTTGACTAACCTTTTGACTTGGAGTTTTACAGGCATACTTCTGGGGTCTTGCATCCCTTTTCTCCTGTTTCTTTCCTCGGGGTGGGCTCTCTGCATGTGCAGTAGGCTGCTAGCACTTGGGAGGTGAACATGCCCAGTGTGTTTACTGGGGTTGTACGCATGCTCACTTAAGGCATTCTTCCCTTACCAGCCAAGTGCTCCTAGCAGCTCATATACCAATTACACTCCGCCATTTTGTCTCTTAATACTCATACTTGAGCCCACCTGTACAACTCTTGAATCTTCTCAGGAAGCAGCTTATCACCAGCTTCAGGTGTTTTCTGTTTATTGGGAGACTGCCTTTCCCTGGCACCGGCTGTGACCAATTATTATTTTAGAGAGATAGTTAACAACTGCCTGACCATCACCTGATGGTCTCTTAACATTCCTGGTGTGGAAGGGTGGAGCCCTCTCCAGCAGTGCTCGTACCTGATTAGCTGCCTACTGTAATATACCCATATAGCTTCCATGATTCGATGAGATAGAAAGTAATTTAAAATTTTTCTATGAATTAGGAAAAATGAGAAAATTTACAGGTTTCTTTTTGCAGGACTGAGAGACAGTTATAGAAATCAAAATGTTGAAACCCTAACCCCTAATGTAATATTATTAGACATGATCAATATATTGTATCTATTATTAGACATCATTAATATATTGCCTTTATTCAAATAGGTCTACAGATGGAACACTATATAAACATATAAAAAGACTGAAGATATCAATTTCCTTAATATTTTATAATATGTTTAATTGTATTAATATAAATATAACGTAAAGTTTTCTGATTTGCTCAAATGTAACAATTTGTTGAAGGCCTGTTGGTTTTAGGTACTGTTATGTTAAATCATTCTTGTGATAACATCATACAATTTTGTTTTCAGAGAAAAATGTGGATCATTTTATCTACATGGAAATAACCGTATTTTATTGGTTGGTTTGCCCCTTAAACATGCTTTCTTTATGGGCTATCAACTTCCATTCAATCTAGGTCGATTTAATTTTCAGCATCTATAGGTGGCCTTAGCTCTATATTCTGACTTTTCTTCAAAAGGAAACAGGAGCAAATACTGCATTCTCAATATGCCTTCACTCTGATCAAAATCTTTCAACCTGAAAGATTGAAAACACAAAAAATAACTGAACTAAATATGACAATACAGCTCTCACCTGGGTAAGAAGCCCAGGAGGCCAAACCCAAGCTCTGCTTCAGTCACCCCTAAGCAGTCAAGATTTAACTGACAACGACCTCCTTCCACTTAAGACAAACTAGAAAAAGCCAAATATACTCTCCAGCCAATCACATAAGATGACCCGTTTCCCCCTAAGCCAACCTCAGCTTCTCCATACCAACAACCTCCAGCCAGAGCATACCTGAAGCCTTCTCTTTCCCCGAAACCCACTATAAAACTTTCCCATTGTGTGCTTGTAAGCACTGGGCAAACAAAAGTGATGGTGGCCAACTCCCTTGTCATAGCAAGCCCTGAATAAAGATTGTATTCTCAACTGGATGGGCTTCACTTATTTCCACAAAGGTATCCTTAAGGCTATCTTTAAAAAAATAAACAAAACTAAGAGTTTCTTCCTCCTACTCTTCTGGTTTCTGTAAGTACGAACTTTTCTCTTCCACTTTGCCCTTTTCTCTCTCAACCTGTGGAAAAGGAACATGTTACATGATTGATGACAATAGAGATTAGTGCCAGTTTCCTATTTAAGTGGACCTCAGCTATCAAAAGTCATAAGCATGGGGCTTTGAGAATGTCTCTTCTTCTTACAGACTAAATCAGAAGGGTAATGACCCTGGTTAGTATGCCTGTGTCTTAATCAGCTCAGACTACTATAACATGTTATAAACTGGGTGACTTACTAAATAATGTAAATTTATCTCTCACTCTTCTGGATGCTGGAAGTCCAAGATCAATGTGCCAGGCTGGTTGTGGTCAGGTTCTGATAAGGGCTGTCACCAGGTTGCAGGTGGACATGTTCTTGTTATATCCCCACAGGCAGGAAAGAGGACCAGATAGTTCTCCGAGGTCCCTTTCATAAAGATACTAATCCCATTCGTGAAGTCTCCACCCTCATGACCGGATCACCTCCCAAAGACCCCACCTCCTAATATCGTTACATTAGGGATTATGATTTCAACATATTAATTTGGGAGGAGGACACAAACATTCAGTCCATCATAGTCTACAAACTTCAAATTTCCTTGGTGCAAGCATTCAGTGAGTGCTAACTGGAGGGAAAGGCTGTCTTTAAATCTAGACTTCATAAGCAAGTATAGAAGGAATTTTGGCTTCTATCTGCCTAATAATTTGGATGTAAGGAAGATTTTATTTTGAGAAACGTATAAGCACTAACAACAGTTTTCCTTATTTCCCTTTGTTCTATTTTCTGACATTAAAAAAAAAGAGAGAGATGACTCATCCTTCTTTGCTTCGCAGAACAGAATTCTGACCATTATAAATCCTGTTTGGTTCATAAAATGTTTCAGTTTTGTTGAATAAGTTCTGTTATTCATTCTTTTCTCCCAAATGCTTAGATTTTTAAAAATATGATCTGACCTTTTTTCCTTTGTAATTTTACAAATTTATAAGTTTTGCACATTCAGTGTGTGGGTGTGTGCAAATGAGCTTAATGTGCTTCTGTTAATTTTCACACTGTTTGTTGCTGTGTTCCTGCTAGGCTGCTAAAATCAGCTTGGGAAAATATCATTACTGTTACCTACTATTAAGGAAATTATTATTTTTGTCATTCTCTTGTAAGAAAAATAGTCATGTTTCAACAACACAATAACATGTCTTATATTATTTTACTTTAGGCCACTGGGTTAGCATGGATGTGCTCAGAGGAACACCGAGTCTATGATTCCAGAGATGCTTCAGGGATCAGGGAGTGGGGTCTGGGTATGTGGATGAAAATGTCAAGCCCATGACAGACATCTTCGAATGAGAACAGATTTATTTACTGTGTCTAAGTCTCGAAGACATTTTTGTTCTCTCTCATATTTAACCCCTTTAATATTTATACAAGATTCAGATGCAGTTTCTGGAAATTTATCTCATGATGTATGGAAGGATGAAGCAAAAAACAAAGGGAAGATGTTTGATTTCCATGTCAGGCTAATTTGAGAGTTTGCTCTTAAGTGAGGGAGTGCTTACAAATGATGCCAAAGGTGTAAGTTGTCAGTGAATTTTCTGTAGGATCATGGGAGCATGTTCCTAATGTTCTCACAGTATATTTTCCCCCTAGAAATGAAACAAAAAGTGGAAAGAATGAGGGAAGCAAAAGTATATTTTTAGTGAAACTCTGAGTTGGAGAAAATCTATAAATTTCAAGCAGTATATGACTACTGTCAAGACCTCTGAGACCAGAGAACCCCAGGTGGGAAGCAATGACAGTCCTGCCAGGAAGGACTGAGAATCATGAGGTGGCAAAGAGGGCGCAGATTTGTTTGTTTCAGTGGAACAAACGCTTAAATAGTGCTTACTATGTGTCTGGAATTTTTCTAAGTGAGTTACAAATATGACTTCATTTAAACCTCTTAACAACCCTGTCAGGTACCATCATATCTACATATTAAAGGTGAACACAAAGTGAAATGCAGACAGTCAATGGTGATCACAGAAACTAACAATGAAGATTCTCTCTAAATGAGAAGGCACATGGACAAAACCAATGGCTAGGGAGAGAGAAAAGATATAGAAAGTTCCCAGAGGAACCCAGAGTTGTGCCTGCAGAAAATATACTAAGGATATGATATGCAAGTTACCTAGGTAAGGAGTTACTGTGCCTGGGTAGCAAGCGCTACAGAAGCCACGTGGCTGCAAAGTTCTCCTGAGTCTGGTAGGCTATGGGAGTCAGAAGGGATGAGGAAGTTACACACAAAGCAGGTGCAACTCTGAGTGGAGAGCCCCTTGCTTAGCAACAAATTTCTGACTCCTCTCTCCTCCAAAGGACATGTCTGCTAATAGTTTTCTAAAAATCTAGCTCATTCAGAATTAAGCAGTGAAACAAGAAAAGAAAAAGCATAGTACAATAAAATTGTAAGTGAAAGTGAAATTGAACTCAAGAACTCAAAATCTACTATCAGTAGACATACAATAGATGAATACTGTAAACATAATTTCAATATGAATAAATAAAAAATCTTTAATGGAGCAATCAAACATAAACATAAAACAAAAAATGTTAAAGGCCAGATAACAAGAGAAAGGAGAAAACAAACAAAGGAAATCTGTAACTCAGGAAAGGAATTTAAAAAATAACAGTTTACAAATAAAGATGAAATAACAAGAAGCATAGATTGAAATAGACATCATAGGTTTACTTACACAGTAAGTAAAGGAACAAATGAAGAAAACTATGAAAAAAAACTAGTAAAAATGTCTATTTTACTAGTTTTGATAACAAGCACACAAAGGAGGAATTCTCTCCCAAAGATGGAATAGAATGACTATTTAAACTACAATTCAAGAAAGCTTTCCTTAAATAAAAGAAGATTAAATCTATATACTGAAAAAATACAGTGTACACTGGGAAAAATTGATCCAAAATGATCAATCCAAAAATATATTCTAACAAATATTGGGACTTTAAAGGTAAATGTATTTCAAGAAGCCAAGCAAATATATCAACCTCTTACAAAAAGAAGTTGGTAAGCAAAACCAAACTATCTGTAAAATTTTAAACCAAATCAAATGGAAAACATTGGAGAAAACATTGGAGCAATACCTATAAGAAACTCAAATTTGATTATACTCTCTAACAGATTTGAACTTTAACAACTCAGTGACTATTCTTCCAACAAGCTTATTGTAAGAAAATGCCAGAGGAAAAACTCCTACCAACGGAGACCCAACTGAGAAAACTACAGCAAAGACCCAGTGGTGGGAGCTGAGTCTATTTAACTGTAAGACTAGTACAAAAATGAAACCACAGCAAAATCATTAGGATGAAAATAAGTGTTGTAAACGACAAACATGTAGACATATAGAAGTAACAAAAACACGATAATGGGAGAGAAGATAAAAAGTAAAATAAGCCCAGTGTTAGTTTAATGCTAGTAGCTACAATTAAAATATTTAATTTCTTAATGGCATACTCTCTACTTTTCTCTCAAATATAGAAACAGGAGTATTAAAATCTCTTTTCATAAGGGTAGATTGACTATTTCTTATTTTAGTTCCATCTGATTTTCATTTATATATTTTAAGGGTATGCTATTAGGTATACACAAATTCAGTATTGTTTTGACTTTTTGATAAATAGACTATTTCATCATTGTTAAATATCCCTCTTTATCCATCATGTTAATTCTGATCTCTTAGTTACTGTTTCAGATAATAACTGAGGCACTCCAGCTTTCTTATGGCTTACATGGTATCTGCCTTTTCATTATTTTACTCATATTAAATAACATTTCTACAGTTTATATTATACATAAAGCACATCTCTTACAAGCAGTAGACTTGAGTCTCACTCATTTAGTCAGTGTGACAAACTCTTACTTTTAATTCAAGAGTGTAGTCTACTTACATTTAATGTAATTATTGATATTGTGTGTAATATCAACCTAACTATTCTTTTTCTACATTTCCAATTTTTGTTTCTTTCTTTTTTGCTCCTTTCTGGAGTTCTTTGGATTAATTCGGTATTTTATATTTCATTTCCTCTGGCTTTCTGGCTCAGTATCTTTATATTTCAGTGTTTTCTTAAGACATTATTA
Organism: Cheracebus regulus; assembly: GCA_963574635.1. Classification (NCBI taxonomy): domain Eukaryota; kingdom Metazoa; phylum Chordata; class Mammalia; order Primates; family Pitheciidae; genus Cheracebus; species Cheracebus regulus. Next base: position 91,999 of record CAUYQU010042737.1, read on the forward strand.
TATGAATTCTTAACTTATCACAGTCCACTTTCAAATAATATCATATCAACATAAGTATAATTGAAGAATTTCAAACACGATATTTCCATTTGCCACCTCATTGTTGTCAAATATTTTAGTTTCATATATGTGCAATCTTTATCATTTATTCTTACTTGCTTTAAAGAGTCAATTATCATTTAAAGATAATAAACTAGCAAAATGACTTTTACATTTAAAATTGCCAGTGTTCTTTCTTTATTTTTTAATTTAATTAAATTATTTATTTATTTGATTTTGAGATGGAGTCTTACTCTGTCACTCAGGCTGAAGTGCAGTGGCACAATCTCAGCTCACTGCAACCTCCACCTCCTAGGTTTAAGTGATTCTCCTGCCTCAGCCTCCCAAGTAGCTGAGAGTACAGGTGTGCACCACCACACCCAGCTAAATTTTTGTATTTTTAGCAGAGGTGGAGTTTCTCCATGTTGGCCAGGCTCGTCTCAAACACCTGACCTCAGATGATCCACCCGCCTCAGCCTCCCAAAGTGCTGGGATCACAGGCGTGAGCCACCACACCTGGTTGCCAGTGTTCTTTAGACCTTCATGTAGATCCACATGTCAGCCTGGTATCGGTCTGAGAGATGTTTTCCATGGTATTTCTGTTAGGGAAGATCCACTGAAGATTACTTCTCTTGGTGTTTATTGAACTTAAAATGTTTCTGTTTTGCCTTCATTTTTGAAATCGAATTCTGGGTTGATAGAGTTACATTTTGTTTTGACATTTCAAAGATGCCAATCTACACTGTCTTTTAACTTGAAGAGGGAAATAATTTGTATTGTTGTTGTGTTATATATAATGTGACTTTAAAAAATGCCATTTGAATACATTTAAATATTTAAATTTAAATATTTACAAATATTTCATTGCCAAATTGGGTTTCAGTAGTTTGCCAGTGAGGTGGCTACATACTGTTTTGTTTGCATTACTTGCTCTAAGAGTTTCTGTTTGTGAACCCTATGAAGATATTGTGTTTCATTTAGGACTATTCCAAATGATTTTATATGAATAAATAACTATTTATTGAGTGCTTTCCAGGTTCTTGGCACTGTTTCTAGGATTACAACTCATATAAAATGACTAGTAAACATTATCCCTATGTTTAAGGATCTCACAGTTTTACTGGGAAATAAGACATAAACACTGAAAGCGGTGCATTGCAAATATTTCTGCATAAATTATCAGACATTACTGCACTTGGAATGCTTAGCATTTATATATGAATCCCAGAAGATAGAAAAACATTCTTCCCTGTCAGTGAAGGTTAGGAGAAGGGAAACAGCAACTGATGTTATTGTTACTGTTCTTTTTTCTGGATTCATGTAACCATTACCAGCAATAGATGTAGAAGAGTAAAATCCACTGTATATTCTTACTTTGTGCTAAAAATCATCATCAGTACCATCAGCATTAAAAGAACAAGAAAATAAAATGAAATAAGATTCAAATCAATTAAGTAAAATAAAATATAGTGGTTGCCTTTGTCAGCTGTTCCCAAGTGGAGCCCATGAGTCCCTATAGCCTCCCACTATGAAGTGTTGAATCAGTCCTGACCAGGGAATAATAGGAATCAGCTGCTTCACGTTCTCCAGGTAATTGATCTTGCAGTCAGTTTTGTGAGTGTGCATTAAGATCCAGCCTGCAGTGTACTGAATACCGCTGCTAGTTTGCAGCTGTTCAACTCCTTTCGTGTTTTAGCTGAATCCATTTCACTGAGCATCTGCTTTGTCTCAGCTGCCTAGAACTCAAGTCCCTCCCCAGACCTTCAGCCTCCTCTGAATTCTAACTTGCTCTATGCCACTCTTTCTACTCTTTTTTGAGGGGAGGGGGCCTTTTTCCAAAGGAAGGGGATTATGATAGATGCGATTTGACTGTATCTAAAAGTTTAACACATTCTGATAATTTATGTCATTGTGATGAAAGAGTAGAATCAGGATCATTTGAAATCAAGGTTATCTTAACAAGGCTAGTATGTATAATGTTAATTATGGTTTCCCCAACAATATCTGAACAACTGGACAAATCACTCTGAACATGGATGATCATTTTACAATTTTTGTATTTATATTTATAATTTTTTAAAGTTCTAATAGGAAACAAAATCTCCCAATTGGAGAAAACTCTTTTATATACTCAAAGAGCATCTTAGTGGCTCCGAGTTCCCAATTTCTCACACTCAGTTCCCCACAGGGTAACATAATGAGGGTCAGATGTCCATGTACCACAGGAGAACCATAAAATTATGAGACCCAGAAGCCATGAAGAGCACCTGGCACATCTGTCTCTTCTCCAATGGCAGAGAGAGAGAGAGAGAGAGAGAGAGAGAGAGAGAGAGAGAGAGAGAGAGAGCGACAGAGAGAGAGAGAGAGAGAGAGAGGAGAGATTTTTGCTTTGTAATACAGAGACCCTAGAGTAGATGAGCTTTTATGTTCTTTTGAGGCAATCTATTACATCTAACATCCAAGGCATATTTATCATTCAGTCATCCTTTTACCAAGATTTTGTATGAAGACAAGATGGGAAATATTCAAGAAACACTGTCTCCCTTCAACAACACCAAGGTCAAACTGATTTGCATGCATAGGAGGTCCCTGACTTTTGACAGTTTGGTAATTTGACTAAATCAATTAGATCAAAAATCTAAGTCCATTAGATCTTTCAACTTCATGATTGTGTGAAATCCAGTTAATATGAAACACACATTCAGTAGAAACTCTATTTGTCAGGTGATGCTAGGGAGTGGCAGTGAGCCACAGCTCCCAGTCAGCCACTCCTTTTTGACTTAGGATATTTTCAATTTATGATGGATTTCTCAGGACATAACCTCTTTGTGCACCAAGGAGCATCTGAACTCCCCTAATTTCCAGCATTACGTCTCTCCTACTGTCTTGGGCATCATTCCTTATCTACCAACTTATATGTCATCTGTCAATCGTTACTACTGTCTTTGCATAATTTGCATTATGCAAATGCACATGGTTTCTAAGCTTTCTTCATTTCTCCCATGTTTTAACTGTCTAGCCTGAGTTCCCTCTCTCCTTACGGAGTATCCAGCACTGGCCTCGTCAAGATAGATTTCTCAAAGTCCAGGGTGTCTCATCCTCAAAGCTACCAGAGTTAAAACATTAAAGCCTTCAGACAGGTCCTCAAAACCACCTATCTAACATGGAATGACAAATAAATACAAAGGGAACTGGAATCAAAAACAAAAGAAAGCTTTCATAAGGCTGTAACCTAAACTATATTTAAATGGGTGCAATGGCTGGGCGGTGGCTGACGCCTGTAATCCTAGCAGTTCGGGATGCTGAAGTGGATGGATCACTTGAGGTTAGGAGTTTGAGACCAGCCTGGGTAACATGGTACAACCTTGTCTCCACTAAAAATACAAAAATTAGTCAGGTGTAGTGGTGCAAGCCTGTAATCCCAGCTACCCAGGAGGCTAAGGCAGGAACATCACTGGAACCCAGGAGGTGGAAGCTGCAGTGAGTGAAGACCATGCCACAGCACTCCAGCCTGGATGACAAAGCTAGACTCCATCTCAATAAATAAATAAATAAATAAATAAATAAAACAATGGATGCAATGGACCAAATGTTTGTGTGTGCCCTCAAAATTTATATGTTGAAATCCAAATCTCTAATGCAATGACATTGGACGTGGGGTCTTTCGCGATATGATCAGATCATGTGGGTAGGGTGCTTGTGAGTGAAATTAGTGCCTTTTATAAAAGAAATTCTAGAAGCTCTACTGTCCTCTTTCCATTAGGTTAGAATAAAACAAAAGAACTGCAGCCTGCAACTCGAAGAGGGCCCTCACCAGAATCTGACCACTCTGGAGCCCTGATCTGGGATTACCAGCCTCCAGAACTATGAGATATACATTTCCACTATTTATAAGCCACCCAGTTTATGGTACTTTGCTATGGCAACCCAGACAAACTAAGAAAATGGGTAAACTCAAAAGTAAATCAAGGTACGATATTTGGTTAATTGTGGACAAAGTATATTGTGTGGTTTGTTGGAAAACTATAATAGCATTTGTAATATTTTTATGTGGACAAGTGTTGAGTCTTGGTTTCCAAACAACATTAAATATACTGTGGAATGCAATGTTACTGGATATTTGAGGCTTGTAACTTACATAAGCTTAGAAACCACAACAATTAATTTTCTAAGATGAAGAAGTAGTAAGAGGAAAACGCCACATCATATTAGTGTCTGGAAAAGTCTTCTTGATATTAAATACATACATACCAGTATGCATAAGTATAATTTATTTATGAAATTAGAAAATGCAAACATAGCAGAAAGCTAACAAAAAAAAAACACAAAAAAGTGCAAGCTACTGTCTCCCACTTCAAACTCACATATAGCATCTGTCTCTTGCCTTCATTCTTTTTCTATATCTAAGTGTGTGTGTGTGAATTATTTTGCATAATATTTGGTACTTTAAAAAATTTACACGTGTGTGTGTGTGTTTGAGAATACTTTTTTGTCAACTGTACCTTGTTATGTATTTTTTAAAGTGAATACGGGGTAATATTAATGCAATACAATTTCATTATAGTTTATATCATTTATATAACAAAAGAACTATTGGTGAATATATTAAGTATTTTCTTATTTTTTTACAGTATACTTAAAATCAATATCTTTATTCTCTGATGGAGACATTAGTTTAAATTCTTAGCAATAAGATTTTCAGGTAAAGTGGCAATTGCATTTTATAATTTTCACATTTTTTTTTCGGATTTTCCTCCATAGTGTGCAGCAGTAGTTACATATTTCCCTAAACACTCACAACAAACCATGCAGAAATTAGACAATAGGACTCGATGAGGGACAAATGGCCTTGGATATGGGTGATCCTGAGGCCTTTAAGGAAGATAGGAACATGATACAATAATTAAATATTGATGCACATGTCCATCTACTCATAGTCACATATGAATATTAAACTTTAAATACTTTAAAAAGTAATTGTTAACACATGGGAGGAGATTGCAAGGAATTCGCATTGTACACTGCCTTGGTGCTTAATTTTTTAGGTGTGCATGCCGTAATTTTACTCTATGAAAATAATTATAGTGAGGCAAAAATACACACTAAAAAAAGGCAAGAAAATGTAATAATATGAAAGACAATTTGGAGCAGCTGCATCATGAATAGAAGGGCAGATCAGAAAATAAAACTATTCTTTATGAAGAAAAATTGGCTTAATTGGGTAGAATAAACAATGAGACAAAATTTAATTTTAAAAAATAGCTACACAGATTCAAAGAGATTCCTATGTCCAGAAAATTCCAGTCAGGAGAAACACACTCAAATTGTTTTGAATTATAAAGATAAAGTAAAAATCCTACTAGCATCCAGCAGATATAAAACAAACAAATAAAAATAATGAAAATCTAAATTAATAAAGACACTATGAAGGAATGCAAAGTATTCTACTTCACATTTCTCCTTCACACTTTTATGTAGATTATATCAACTTTTGCCTAATTCTTTAGGAATAACAGTATTTTTCTTAAGCAACTGAAATTCTTAGTTAAACAAGGACAGTACAAACATAAAGCAAGGTTAGTTTCTTTTCTGTAAGTATCTGTTTATGATTCAAAGTTAATGAGAAGAAATACAATTATAAGTTGGAGAATGGGATATAGTGGTTATGAAGCAAATGGTAATAAGCACTGAGTTCACCTAAGAAAAATGTTAAGTGTAAATAATTATTTAAGAATCTATTTTAGCTGATGTATGAATACTGGGCTTAATACCTGGGTGATAGGACAATCTGGGCAGCAAACCACCATGGCACATGTTTACCTATATAAGAAACCTGCACATCCTGCCCATGTATCCTTGAAATTAAAGTAAAAGTTTGAAATAAAAATATATTCTAAAACAAAATATAAACAATAAAAGTTACTGCTAAAATTTAAAAAGGATATTGTAAAAATTAACATTTGTAATAATTTTATCTTGAATTTTCAAATTGTATTGGCAAGGCTGTGATGCAAGATGCATGAAAAGAAAGAAACTAAATACAGTACATTTTGCCTCTTCAAAATGGAAAACTTAAGCCAAGCATCGTGAGTCACATCTATAATCCTAGCACTTTGGAGGTTGATGAAGGAAGTTCACCTGAGTTCAGGATTTCAAGACCAGCCTGGGCAACATAGTTGTTCCCTGTCTCTACCAAAAAAAATAAAAATAAAATAAAAAAAATAGCCAGGTGTAGCAGCACACACCTGCATTCCCAGTTTTGGGAAGGCTGAGTGGGGAGGATTGTTTGAGGTTGGGAGTTGGCCACTGCAGTGAGCTGTGATCATGCCATTGCCTGCCAGCCTCCAACAGAGTGAGACCTTGTCTCACAAACAAAAACCAAAACAACAACAAAATACAACAAAAATAAAACATAAAAAACACAAAATTTCACTATTGAACTTTATGAACAGAAAAGATAGAATCAATACATTTTAAGCTTAACTAGTATAAACAGAATGTTACATTGTTGCAGGTATATAACTTGACAATCCAACTATGTCGCCAGAAATACTGGATACAAATAAAGGAACAAAATTGTACATTCAAAGGATGACAAGAAAACAAAGAACAGTTAAAACAATAAAATTAATGCTAGGAAGCAAAATAAACAGAATGGCAAAAAGAATAAACGTACTGGTTAATCATGAATGTGAATTAATTGAACTCTTTGTTAGGTGAAATACTATTACTTGTATTGAAAATCAGTACCTAATTAAATGCCAATTTTAGGAGACTTATTCAACAATGTTATGCCAAAGAATTATTGGAAGGTAAAGCTTTTGGTTAAATAGATCTATTTTACATTATCTTTACTTCTTTATGGCGTCCTATTAAAATGTTGGTAAAATAATTTAAAAGTTATAAATATACAAGAGCAAAATGAAGAGTAAAGAAAAGGACAGAAGATTTTAACATATTTATGGAAGAAGGGAAGTGGAGAACTGGCAATTAAAGAAGAAGAAAGTGGAAGCTGGATTCCAGATAGAGTACCTCAGCAAGATTCTAGATACAGAGTGCCTCAGCAAGATCTAGATACAGAGTGCCTTAGCAGGAAACAGATTGGAGCCATGTCACAGAGGTCCTTGCTGTGTTAGGATTGCTTAGTAGAAGGGAAGTGGCCTAGCCTCCCAGCCTACGTCTTTCTCCCATGCTGGATGCTTCCTGCCCTCAAACATCGGACTCCAAGTTCTTCAGTTTTGAGACTTAGACTGGTCCTCCTTGCTCCTCAAACTTGCCGACAGCCTACTGTTAGACCCTGTGATCATGTAAGTTAATGCTTAATAAATTCATATATATATATATAGTATTAGTTCTGTCCCTCTAGGGAACCTTGACTAATACAGTTTGTCTAGCGATTATCAATTTCATTGATTTTCAAAAACAAAACAATTACAGTAAGTGTGCCTCAATTAGGTTTTGATTTGAACAAACATATTTCAAAAAGTAACTTTCATGTGGGTATTTTGTGATATTAAGGTGATATGTCAATGACTATGAAAATAGCATTTCAGTTATTTAGAAAATATCCTTTTTGTGGTTTTGAAATTGAAATATTTAAAGGTGAAATGACATGATACCTATGATTTGTCATAAAAAATACCACTGAAAGTTGAAAGATAAAAAAAAAAAAAAAAAGACAAAAGTAAGGCCTTGGAAGCTGAGCCGTGCATTGAGGACATTTTTTTTCCCCTCAAATTTTGGATATTTGAAAATGTTTGTACTAGAAAAATGTGATAAATGAATTAGATAAAACAGAGACAAAATGGTTTAAAATATTTTTATAATTGACTAGTGGAGGAAATAAAACTGGGTTATGTCTGCTGCAAAAAGTAGAGCGGGAAGTGAAGAGAGTGTGGCCAGTCTGAATGCCCATTCCTCTGCCCATTTCATTTGCTTCAAAGATCGTAAAGTAATTTGACCTACATTAACTTAAATATCTCTTTTCAAGGAAAACTTCTCTCTTCGATCAGGGCTGATAAACTAAGAAGATAGATATCTCTACCATTATTCATCTTTCTTACAACCTCTGAAGAACAAAAAAATACACGAGTCATCAGAACTGAGGCTGAAAGATAAAATGAGGCCTGCCATACTCCTCCAAATCTCTGAACTCCAACACACCGAAAATTACTGTCCCCATATATTTTCTAGTTACATGTAAATTTTGTGTAGGATAGCTTAAATTGACTTATACTACTCTTATCAATGGCAACTGTGGAAATCTCAACAATAACTTGACAAAAAAATTAGCAAAGTGAGTGAAGTGCTCAGAAATCAAATTAAATATAACTAATGCAAGGTGATTGTAGGCATCAATGTAGAGATTAATAGAGACAGTCGGTAAAGTTCTAGTTCTAGATTATATAAAAGATTAGGGACCTCTGTGCTTTTTAGATTATGGTTCTAAAATATTCTTGATTATAGAATGTTTTATTTGTCTGGTATTGATTTTTTTAAAAATTTTAACTTAATTTTTATTTTAGAAACATAGATGTTTAATATGGAAACATTTTAAATTATAGGCATTCACTGTTTTATTGTATTTTGCTCTATTATACTTTGCACATACTGCAAAGCTTACAATTTGAAAGTCTGTGGCAACCCTGCATGGAACAAGTCTATTGACATTATTTTTCCAAAGCGTGCACTGACTTGGGTCTCTGTGTCCCATTTCGGTAACTCGTGAATATTTCCAACTTTTCCATTATTATTATATCTGTTATATTTTATATTATTATATGTTTTTCTTCTTATTATATCTGCTATGTTTCTCTGTGAACTGTGGTCTTTGATGTTACTATTATAATTGTTTTGGGGCACCATGAACCACACCCATATAAGACTGCAAACTTATAAATGTGCGTGTTTTGACTGCTCCACCACCTAGAAATTCTCCTACCTCTCTCCCTCTCTTTGGGTCTCCCTATTCCCTCAGCCACAACGATATTAAAATTAAGCCTACTAATAACCCTATAATGGCCTCTAAGTGTTCAGGCAAAAGAAAGATTTGCACATCTCTCATTTTCAGTCAAAAGCTAGAAATTATTAAGTTTCATGAAAAAGCCATATCCAAAGCTGAGACAAGCTAAAAGCTAGACCTCTCATGCCAGTTAGCCAAGTCGTGAATGTAAACGAAAAGTTCTTGAAGGTAATTAAGTGCTAACCCATTGAACACACAAATGGTAAGAAAGGAAAACCAGCCTTATGGCTGATATGAAGAAAGTTTTACTGGTTTGAGTAAATGATCAAGCCAATGGCAACATTCCTTTCAGTCAAAGTCTGGTCCAGAGCAAAGCCCTAACTCTCTCATGCTATGAAGGCTGAGAGAGGTGAGAAAGCTGCAGAAGAGAAGTTTGAAGCTAGCAGAGGCTGTTTCATGAGATTTAAGGAAAGAAGCTGTCCCCATAACATGAAAGTGCAAGATGAAGAAGCAAGTGCTGATGGAGAAGCTGCAATGAGCTATCCAGAAGATCAAGTGAAGATCTTTGATGAAGGTGACTACTCTAAACAACAGATTTTCAATATCGTGAAAGGGCCTTCAATTAGAAGATGCTATCTGGGACTTCTATAGCTAGAGAGAAGTCAATGCCTGGCTTCAAAATTTCAAAGGATAGGCTGACTCTCCTGTTAGAGACTAATGCAGCTGGTGACTTTCAGCTGAAGCCCATGCTCATTTATCATCCTGAAATTCCTAAGGTTCTTAAGAATTATGCTAAATATACCCTGCCCATGCTCTGTAAATGGAACAACGAAGCCTGAATTACAGCACAGCTGTTTATAGTATGGGTTACTGAATATTTAAAGCCCACTGTTAGACTTACTACTCAGAAAAAAATATATATTCCTTTCAAAATATTATTGCTCATTGACAATGCACCTGGTCACCCAAGACCTCTGATGGAAACCTGCAAATAAATCAGTACTGTTTTCATGTCTGACAACACATTTATCTGTAGCCCATGGATCAGGAGTCATTTCAACTTTTAAGTTATATTATTTAATAAATACATTATATATGGCTATAGCTGACATAAATAGTGATTCCTCTGATGGATCTGTGCAGCATAAATTGAACACTTTATGGAAACAATTCACAATTCTGGATGCCATGAAGAACATTTGTGATTCATGGGAGGAGGTCAAAATACCAGTGTAAACAGGAGTTTGAAAGAAGTTGATTCCAACTATCTCAGATGCTGTTGAGGGCTTCAAGATGCCACTGGAGAAAGTAACTGCAAATATGGTGGTAATAGCAGACCTAGAATTAGAAGTGGAGCCTAAAGATGTGACTGAATTGCTGCAATCTCATGATAAAATTTGAATAGGAGTTGCTTGTTATGAATGAGAAAAAAAGAGTCATTTTCTGAGATGGAATCTACTGCTGGTGAAGATGCTATGAACACTGTTTAAGTAACAACAAACAATTTAGAATATTATCTTACATGTTATTAATAAAGTAGAGGTAGGTTTTGAGAAGATTGACTCCAATTTTGAAAGACATTCTATTGTGGGTAAAGTGCTATTGAACAGCATCTAATAGTACAAAGAAATCTTTATTTGTGAAAGGAGGAGTCAGTCAGTACATCAAACTTCATTGTTATCTTGTTTTAAGAAATTGCCACAGCCACCTTGAACCTCAGTAAACACCACTCTGATCAGTCAGCAGCTTTCAACACTGAGGCAAGACTGTCGCCTCTCCTGACAACCAGCAAAAAGGTTATGACTAGCCGAAGGCTCATATGACAAGTAATATTTTCTAGCAACAAATTATTTTAAAATTAAGTTATATGTCATGATTTTTAGGCATAATGCTATTGCACATTTAATAGTCTTCAGTAGAGTGTAAATATGATTTATTTTTCTCTGTCACCAAGGCTAGAGTGCAATGGGGCAATCTCAGCTCACTGCAACCTCCACCTACTGGGTTCAAGCAATTCTCCTGCTCCAGCCTCTCAAGTAGCTGGGATTACAGGTGGATTTTTACATGCACTGGGCAACCAAATACTTGTGTTACTCACTTTGTTGCAGTATTCACTTTATTGAAGTGGTCTCGAAGCAAACTTGCAATATATTTTGAAGTATGCTTGTATGTAAACTCTTAATATTTAGAAAATATATAAATGTGTGTACATATTTATATATACATTTTATAAATATTTAGAAAATATATAAAAGTGGACATTCTGGAGCTTACTCAAGTCTTTAAATATACGAGTTAAACAAATTCCATTTTCTTTTTCTTTTCTTTTTTTTTTTTAGCTGGAGTTTCACTCTAGTTGCCCAGGCTGGAGTGCAATGGTGAGATCTTGACTCTCTGCAACCTCCACCTCCTGGGTTCAAGCGGTTCTCCTGCCTCAGCCTTCTTAGTAGCTTGGATTACAGGTGCATGACACCACGCCTGGCTAATTGTTGTATTTTGAGAAGAGACGGGATTTCACCATGCTGGCCAGGCTGGTCTCAAACTCCTGACCTCAGGTGTTCTGCCTGCCTCGGCCTCCCCAAGTGCTGGGATTACAGGTGTGAGCCACCATGTCTGGTCCCACTTTCTTTATTGAACCTTTTCTTCTGAACTCCAAACTCACATTGGGCTGTGTTCTCCACGTTAGCATGGCTGTCTTATGTACGTTTAATCTGTCTGAAGCTCCTGATATTACCTCCCCTCTAAAACTGCTCCACTTGCCTTTCTTACATCAGCTTTCCATCTTTAGTTATGCAGAAAAAGCCTCAGTGTCCTCTTTCAGTTCTCTCTTTTCTTCGCTAATCCTATTTACCTCTTCAGGTAGTCCTTTGGCGAGACCTCAAACATGCATCAGAAATCTGGAGACGGCCTTTCATCTCATCTTCTACCACCCTCTCCAAGTCAAGCTACTTCAATCTTTTACCTGGCTCATTATAAACATCTCCTTGTTTTAATCCTTTTCCCCACAGTCTCTTTTCAAACATCAGTAGGAGAAATACTTTTAAAATGTAAGTCATAGCATGTCACTTCTCAATTTGAAATGGTGTGCCAGGGGAAAAACCAAAGTCATCACAGTGACCTCCAAGGCTCTAGAAGATCTGACCCTTCCACACTCTCTCCCTTTCCTCACTCTTCCAACCAAACTTGGCTGAATAGTCACATGTCCTTTTGCCTCGGGGCCTTTGCACTGATCATTTCCTTTGCCTGATATTCAGGTCTCCTTTCCCTCCTTCAGTCTTCACTCAAACGTCACCAATTTTGTGAAGCCCATTATAATTAAACTTTTAAAAATTGTAACCACATCACAAGCACTGCCAATATCCCCTACCTGTGTCTATTTTATTAGTATTCACCAACCTAAAATGAAACACATAGTTTTTACTTCCATGAGAGCAGAAACGTATCTGTATTTTTTTCACTGATTTCTCTTAAGTGTGAAAACAATGTCAGGTAAGCAATAGACACTTGGTATATCCATAAATATTTATGAAATAAATGAATGAAGAAAATATCCAGTATTAAAGGAGAGAAGAATATAAACCCAGGTATGCATTTTGGGAGTCCCTAGGAGAAATAAACTGTGTCCGCTGAGGATCAATGTAACATTGTATAAAATTTGCTTAATTAATGAAGTTAGTCTAGATAAAATAAACTGTAAGTTATTTTTGTGATTATTGAATGAAAATAATTTCATGCTATTTATGTGAAACATGACACATCATTAACAGAGAGGAAAAGAGAGAAAATGGGAACTGGCAAATATTTCACCCAGAAGACTTTTTACAGAAATCTTCTTCCAAAGAAAAGAGCTGAAATATGTGTCCCTGAAGAGAAGCAAGACTCAGGGTTGAACGTAAAAAGTATGAGTCCAGTTGAAGGGCTGTGCTAACTCTATATTATATTAAGATCCTTCACATAATCAATATTAAAGGAGTTCAAGGGAAATGAATAAAAAGCAAACTGTGGGAGAAAGGTCTCTTAAATTTGATCCCTTGAGTGTATAATAGAGACCTCGTGATATACAGAAGTTTCCATCTTTAAAGGCCGCTAGTAGCTCCTTAACAGAAGGGAGAAGGAACAAAAAGGGTCTCTTGGTGCCCAACTCTCTCCTGCCATATTACTCACAAATGTGTTATCAAATAGGAGCACTGCTTCAAAATAACTCTTGAAAATAGATACGAAAATAGTTGTTGACCTTTGCTCCTTTCCCATGTGCAATGTGGTCTATTTTGCAGCCCAATTATAATAGTCAAAAAAAAAAAATTAAAGAACTGGCACAGGGTTTATATTATTAGTTGCAGATTGTTTTGTGCTTGGAAATTAAAAAGGGCTGGCCTATTTATTGAGTGTGTGGACCAGAACTCACAGATCAGACTAATAATCTGTATTTAAATGAACATGTGCCCCAACTTCTGTCACATCCTGTGTCACGTGTTTGGTCACTATGAATGCAATATGGATAATTAAACTCACTTGCTGAATAGAAAGTAATATATGAAATCTGTGAGATAAGCTTTTGCATTTACTGACTTGAATCATCAAGTAAATGTGTAAAACTGAAAATTTTGAGAAATTTTGAATGTGACCAAGGATAATTGTAGAAAAATTGTCTATCCTATGTATGACTCTAGCACTAATCTTAGCAAACATGAATTTTAAACTTTCTCCCAATTGGAAAATTGGTGGTTAAGAGTTTTTTATATTTATCAATATATTTTTATACCAAATAATCTTTGTATTTTGTATCTTATGGGCAGATTGGTTAATACAATTAAAGCTGAAATAACAAACTACAAGGTTGGCATGATTTTTTTTTAATTTATGAACAAATAATGAGCATTTTTAATATGGTATAAACATTTTTAGTTACTTTGACTTGAAAATTGGTTCCATGCATGAATTCATGCTTGTGAGTATGTTCCTGCAAATATGTATATGGAAGAGAGAAAATCAATTAATATGCAGAGAGAGGCATACAGTTCCAGGAATTATCTATATTGCGCAGTCATCTATTTTGAAGCAAGTAATTATCAAACATTTGTCATGACTAATTGTAAGCAACATAATATTGGATATTCAAAACAAACAAATAAAAACACCTAGCTTTGAAGTTCTGGTTGAATACTGTTGTCTCTCAAGTGAAGGAATAGGACAATTTCATTTTAAAGACCAAGTTCAAGGTAAATACATGCTATGATTTTAGAAGCAACTTTGGAATAGCTAAGAAAGAAAACAAATTTATTTTATGAACATTTTTCGAGGTGTTAACATATCTGGTGATGGAGAATTTTCCCTAAAGGCCTTCTGTCTAATTACCTGCAAAGATCCTCTTAGACATCCACATATGCACTTCTTGTCAGCATATATAAAGAACCATTCAAACATGCCAACATTATCTGCAGACTAAATTTATACTGCATAAAGTGCCAGCTAATTTTAGAATATTAACTCCCATGAAACCTGGATAATTTCCATGACTTAACTTGTCTTTAGGTGTGTTTTACGAAATGTTCATACATATTTGCAGGGAATATAAATGTGTAACACACACATCAGGTGTATGTAATATTTCAGTGTTATTTTGAATTTTACATAAAAATGTTTATGTTCAATTATATAGGAAGTTGACTTAATTTGTGGCTACTGAAGGGAGCACTAAAATTATAAAAATCATTTTTTATAGCAATTTAACAGAATTGTGTTGTTATATTGTTATAATGGAAGCAAAAGCGTTTCCATCTTGAACACTTAGTAGCTATGTGACCAATGTGACTTATGTTAACTTTTCTTTGAATTTTAGTTTCGTTTTGAAATGTGAGGATACCTACTCATAGAAATGAAAGTGAAGATTAAATGAGAAAATGTTTATAATGCACTATATCACAGGGTCTTACACAAATTACCTTCTCTACAAATTGTAATTATTATTTTTTTCCAATTAATTTTCTAATGGTTTCATTATAACTTGAGAAATTAAGTTTGAAGTCTTTCAAAACCTGGCAATTATTATTTTTCAAGTGGTCCTTATTGAATTTACACTAAGCTAAGTGCTGAGTGAACTTAGGAGAGGGGATAAGGTGAAGAGGAGATGAGGTATTTTGCTTTTATTTTTGAAAACTCATTTTTAGAGAGAGGAAATGCTATTGTATTCATTCATATTTATAAAAAATAAATTGAAAATTTAATACTGCATTAAAGCAATTGTAAATCAGTAAAATAATTATGAAGGTCTTTGCTTTTATAGAGAAGCATGCTCACAGGAGAAAAAAGAATCAGTTCAATTGGCACAGATGAGTTTTCCAAGAAGCTTTTAAACTTTGCTTTCCAAAGTCCTTCTATGTAGTAAGGTCACAACCAAAATAGTTTTCATTTTACATATTCTATAGTTAGCACATTAAGCATGTTAGAGATAGATCTTTATATGCTGCATGCACAGTGTAAGCACATTCTGGTTTTTGTACATAATTGGCATGCCAGGAATTCATTTATAAAATTCATTGAAAATGGTTTAATGTATAAAGTATTTAAAAGATGTGAAGAGTATTTTTAGTGTTTGAATTTGTTGCATATTTGGTCAAAGTTATGTTTATTTATATTTAGAATTGGAGAGAACATGAATGATGAATCATTTGAAAAATGCACAATTACATATAATTTTAAAACATGCTTTAATCCTGAAATCAAATTTATTTTTTAAAATAATTACCTAGTTGAAAGGCCAGAGATAAAAAATATTTGATGTCTGAGAAATTTGATGTTTCCACTTGATCTTAACCAAAAGGCCGAGAAGCGATGAGAAATTTGATGTATCAATCTGCCAATAAAACTCAGTGAATCCATCTTCTCCTGACCAATTGAAGTAACAGGGACTGTATAAAATATCTGACATATATCAAACACTGGACAATAGGCAATGAAGCATTAAGATCTCAGAGAAGGGAAACAAAATGAGTCCAACTATTGTAGGAGCTTACAGCTAGGAGGTGCTTACAAGTTTCAGTGCAGGAAGAAAAATGTAAAGAGAGTCCAGAGATCTCGCTGAGTTGAGGAGGCAGAGACCAAAGGATGAGGAAAAGAAAGTGCCTGGAACTCTGGACAGAGAAATAACAGGAGGGAGCTGAGAGAAAGAGAGAGACAAAGAGAAAGAGAGAGAGAGCAAGAGACCCAGAAATCTGCAGAGGGCTTCCCTTAAGAATATTGAGCTGCATATTAATTTGCATATGTATGAAGAGAAATTACATGAGGCTGGGCAGCCATTACCAAAAGTAGACATTCTTTTGTGTAGATCTTTTCCATCTGATATCTGCCTGAAGAATTTTCCTTTAACATCTCCTGAAGTCAAAGTCTGCTGCCAATGAATTATTTCAGTTTGCAAATATTTTCTCCCAGGCGATGTTTTTTCATTTTCTTAGCGGTATATTGTGAAGATGATACATGTTTAATTTCGAATAAGTTTAATTTAACACATTTTACATTTTTGTCTTACACTTTTTTTGTTGTTGTTTTTGTTGTTGTTTATCGAGACAGAGTCTCACTTCTATCACCTAGGCTGGAGTGCAGTGGCGTGATCTTGGCTCACTGCAACCTCCACCTCTTCCTGGGTTCAAGGGATTCTCCTGCATCAGCCTCAAGGGTAGCTGAGATTACAGGCACATGCCACCACATCCGGCTAATTTTTGTTTTTAGTAGAGACAGGGTTTTGCCATGCTGGCCAGGCTGGTCTCAAACTGACCTCAGGTCATCCACCCACCTCAGCCTCCCAAAATGCTGGGATTACAGTCATGAGCCACTGTGACCAGCCTTGTTTTTAACTTAGGAAATCTTTGGGATGCACAAAACTGTGAACATTTTTTTCTGTTTTCTTCTAACAGTTTTACAGTTTTAGCTCTGATCAAATACTGGCAAATTTTAGGTTATAGACTGAGATAAATATACATTTTTAGCATACTGGTATCTAATTATTCCAGCATCATTTGCTAAAAAGCTCATTCTATTTTCCATCAATTATCTTGTTCCATTGTTAAAAATAAACTTATCATATATGTATGGGTCTATTTCTGTTTTCTGTAATCTGTTCTTTAAACATTTATCAGTTCTTACGTCAGTTCTTATCAATATTGACTTACTTCATTGCTGTAGTTTTGTTGCTTTAAATTGGTCAGGATTTCCCCCTTATCATTATTTTTTGACATCTGCACTATCTGCAGTGATGTCTCAACTTTTGTTTCCTATATTGGCAATTTCCATTTTTTTCTTTTTGTTCTTTCAGTCTGCTTAGCTACTTATTGATATATTGATATATATTTAAAACCAGCTATTTTTTTGTTTTTATTTTTATTTTTTTGTTTTTATTTTATTTACGTCTTTCTTGATCTTATTACCTTTCCATAGTTTATTTTAGGTTTAACTTGTTTAAACTTAACTTTTCTAGTTTTAAATTTAAAACACTGATGTAGGAGAATTTTCATACTTCTTAGTAATAGTCTGTAATGCAGAAAAATTCCCAGAACCCACAAAGAAATAGGTTTAGTTTGTGTTCTGACCAAACACAGTGGAAAGTTCATAACACCTGGAGTGATAGTTAGAATTCTCATCCTCGTACTGAGGCTCACTTAGCCTTGGACTAAAGGATACTCGGGCTTCAGTCTGAAAAAGCCTGAAAGCGAGCTGGAAAGGACCCCCGATTATCAGTAACTAAACTAAACTGCAAGCCAGCACAGAAGTTAAACGCTGGGTAAAGAACCGCAGTGCAATCCAGCTGTCAAACATAAAGCTCATGGTATTCAGGACTTATTTAAAAACTACCAAGGCTAAAAAGAAGTAGGAAAATTTGACCCACAATCAAAAGCAAAATTATTAATATAAACAAATTCACAAAGGAAGATTATGGAACTCAAAGAGAAATATGTTAAAAGAGCTATTATGAATATGTTCTGTATGCTCAAGAAGGTAAACAAAAACACGAGTATAATGAGAAGAAAAACTGGGCCTATTGCAAAACCAACAGAACTCATAGATATAAAACATACACTATTCAAAATGAAAATGCAATTAATGAGATTAACAACACATTAAACAATGCAGGAGAAAAACTGATGTATTCCATGACAGCTTCACACAATTTTTAGTACCTTGTATTTTCGTTCCATTACCAATATTTTCTAATTTCCTTTATGACATCTTCTTTGATCCAGGGGTTATTTAATTCACAAACGTTAGGAGATTTTATATTATGAAATGGCTCCTTGAATTATGAAAAATTTTAACTCTAGAGTTTCTCTGTATAGTATCTTTCAAAAATAAAAGACAAAAATGTTACCATACACATTAATAGGATAGACTTCATAGTTCTGCTATCACTTTTTAGATCTAAAAATATTACCAATATATATTTATATATATGTAAATATATTATATATGTATATATATGAGTCAGTTTTTTTCTGCAGCTGTTCAGTAAACAGTTATCCCATAGCATTAAAAATATGCTTAATCTCTATTGGCAAGTACTAAGACAGAATTGAGGCTAAACAATATATACAAATATCTCACCTCTTCTGGGATTCCATCTTAGATTCTTTATATTGTGATTTAAATTCTTGTGCCTAGTTTCCTTAATTTCCATTTTAGCAAAAGTATCATTACAATCATCTACAGTTGCTAATTTCACCTCATTTTTCCTCCAAGGACTGTAAGCTTTGTGCCCCACTGTTTATCTACCTCCTTCACTGTGTTCTTCTGTCTGTGCCTCTTGAAAAGTTCATACATCAATCACGAGGTTCCATGGTGTAATGGTTAGCATCCTGGACTCTGAAAAGTTCAGGGATCTGCAGGACTATGATGATACAGAACACACCCTCTTTCCACCTTCCAGCTGCCTAGGACCCGGTATTCCCTGTCACAACCGCACTGAACCTGTTTCGAGAACCTGAACAAATCTCCTCCCTAAGTTTGTCTGCTTGGGGTTAGAATACTAATGTGTACACTCTCCAAGGACCAAGAGATATTTAGAGTAAGGGTCTCTGTAGGGATGTGGAAACTACTTCATAAGTTGCAGGATGGAACTGGGGCTAGGATTGAGGTGGTCTGCATTGGCCATTCAATTCTGATAAAAAAAAGTCTGAGTATTATGTGGAATCCTGGCTTTCTGAATTCTTTGGAAGGAATATTTTTCAAGATAAGAGGATAATCCTTATTTACATTAATTTAATGTATAACTTTAAGTAATTACACATAGAGTTTGGGTCTCCATTTGTACGCTTGTTTCAGATGCCTCAAATGCTAGGGGTAGGCCTGATGAAGTCTCATTCAGTTATGAGTCATATTTAGCTTGGTATTTATTGCACTATTAATGTTGAATATTTGCTGAATAAATAAAACAACTAATAAATAATATAGCTATAAGACTGTCTCCCTGAAAGACTTTGCAACCTAATGAGAATGATAACATATGGTTTATGGAATTCATTTACAATGCATATTATAATACAGGCTGTATAAAAGATGTTAACTTCTTTCTGAAATTGAGGTCATTTAGCCAGTATTATCAGGATATAGGGCGATTCCATTTTAATTATTTTTTAAAATATATTTCTGAATATTTTATCTTTAGTGAAATCTTAAATGTATTTTACATGGAAATTTAACTTAAATTTGAGGGAATTAGGTTTCCTGCTTTCTTAAATACAGACTAACACTGTACACACATATTGTAATCTTTTCTTCAGATATATATTCCTTTTTAGGAAGAGTCTTCATTGCTTCATGAGTTGTATTTGGGTAATTTGAGCAGTTTTTGAGTTCTCCATAATTTACTTTGCTGACATAAATATTATCTTTTCTTGGATACTGATTCTAATTTTCTGTGACTGAGGAAGGTGAATAATAATTATTCAACAATTAAAACAGAAGGAGACATTGAAAGAAACTTGGTTTAATCTCCCCTGAATTGAAATAATCCTTACTTGTCAAGGGCCAGGGCCAGGTGTAGATAATTGAATCATGGGGATGGTTTCCCCCATACTGTTCTTGTGGTAGTGAATACGTCTCATGAGATCTGATGGTTTTATAAGTAAGAGTTCCTCTGCACAAGTATTCTTCTGCCTGCTGCCATGTAAGATATGCCTTTGCTCCTCATTTGCTTTCTGCCATGATTTCACATTATAAAGGAAAGAGGTTTATATGGCTGGGAACAGTTCCCATGTGGAACTGTGAGTCCGTTAAACCTCTTTCCTTTATAATTTACCCAGTCTCAGGTATGTCTTTATTAGCAGCATCAGAATAGACTAATACTATACAAAGTGACACAGGTATACACAGGTGGCGTTGTTTGGAGCAAATGTGTCCAGCACATGTAGGGCACATGTCGAAGCATTAAGTTTCTAGGAACTAGAAACATGGTTAATACAGCATAGAGGAACATCTTGGGCTTGTGATGAAATTTGAAATGTGAAGGATGTGGAGGAAATGTTTTCATTGATCTGGCTGGGATGACACCAAGAGCTTTTCCCACAGAGTTTACAACTAAGTCAGAATCTGTCAGTTTAAGAGCGAAGTGTTGAAATTTTTCTAAGATGTATTACAGTTCATATACATCCAGGGTGAGTTCTCTTTTCTTAAATTTTTATCTTTCTTGAAAGTATGTTTTGTAGTTCTCACTATTTATCCCTACAATAACTGAATTAAAGACATTTTGATGTCACCTTCAAAATGTCTTTCTTTTGTTCTTAATCCTTGATAGATTTAATAGACTCAAATCTCTGATGTATTCATAATTCTATTTTATTTTTACTCTATACTTTGTGTCTTGACCCAATGCACATATTCAATTTCCATTAGTATTTCATTTTCAGATTGTCTTAGGGAATTTTATAAGAAAAGATAGAAATCCCTAATTATTGAGACATCAGAGATGTATCAAATTTTAATGTACTATTTTATATTTAGACAAAAGGATTGTCCTTCCTATATTACTATTATAGATACTCTTGTAATGTCCTCAAAATTTGAAAAATGATTATTTAAATATTCCTATGTATTATTCTTTTCTTTGTAAAAATAAGATAGAATTAAGATAAATTACACATTTTTCTGAGCAAGAGAACCTTATATGCAACAAAGAGCTGAATAGGTATATCCCCAAAATATACTTAGTAAAACAATGTTTATGATATCTAGAAGATAAAAAAAACTCGGAAAGTCTACCTAATTATCTTAATAAAACATGTAAAATATTTAAACATCTAAATAAATATTTTTCACAATTATGAGAGACTAATTTCAATTCATAATTTTATCATTAAATGTCTTTACAGAGTGTGCTACACATTGGTGAATTTCAAGTAAAAAAATAAAACTCAACAATATAATCAGGAACATTTCATACCTTTTACCCAATAAAAATTTTAAAAGTAAAAATCTTTTTAAACATTTTAATTTTTGAGATAGAGTTTCTATGTGGACTGAAATTAGAATCCTGAAAAAAAATAGAAATGTAGTACAGTTGTTTTTAAACATGGCATCATTAGAGGGCACTATTAAATGCCTTGTAGGAACTGCAAACTTGAATATATAGCCAAGTTCATAAATTTTATGGCATAAAATTTAGTTATTATTGATAACGTAATATAAATATAATTAGAAATTATAAAGTTTCGTCATTAAAACAGAAAAGGGAGGAAAAAAGGAAGACAGGGAAGGAGGGAAGGAGGGAAGTATACAGGATGTATAACATTAACTTTAAAGATAAGAAGCAGGAAAGGGAAAAATAGAGGCCTGAATTTGAAAGCATAAAATTTAGGATTATCAAAGTGCTGATGGAACTAAACTAATTCTAGAAAGAGAAAAAGCCAAAGGCACTTTATCTTTAATCTTAGATTATCAGTATTGTTTAGGTTAGAACTGTAATATTTAAGCCTTGAGGAAACAACATCATCAAAGGATCACTTGAATGCCCAGATGCAGCACAGCCTTGTAAAGAAAACACCATAATATTCTTTAAAAAGTATTGATTTACTTATTCAGTCAGGCAGCATTTATGTATTTACTTAGAACTAGGCTGGGTACTGAGAAAATATAAATTAAAGAGCACTTGGTTCCAGTCTTCGAGACATATAGAGCCTTTTTGTTTGCTAGCTTAAGAGTATTATCTAAAACAAGTATACAAAAGTATTATCATAGTCATTCTAATTGAGTAACTAAAACTTTGATAAAGAGTATAATCTTTAAAATTCTATAAGGTGGTATTGTTTAGTAGAGCTAGAAACTAGAAAGCTCCTGCAGGTATTTAGGCAAATCAATACTTTATCTCTTCATAGCAAAATCATGTAACTACAATCATAAATGGGAATATTCAAAAAAAATCTATAAAACAATGGAGATCATTAAGGACATTTTTTGAAAAAGCAAAAATGTGAATATTTCAGTATTTCTGTCACAGAGCTATTCTGTACATGATACACCTTAAAAATAATTTATGGACAAGTATTTCACTTCCTAATCTATCAAGTATTTCTTGTGCAGGAATGGGCATAATTCTCAATATCCAAGTATTTTACATGCATATGCATTCTGATGTGTACTTTCCATGGTTTGAGGTTTTTGTTTGTTTGTTTTGCTTACCCTACCTACCACTCTTTGGAGTTTTTCTGTTTTCAAAAGTGTTAGCTTTCTACTCCTTATTCTTTTAGTTGGTTGCTTAGGTAAATTATTAAACTTTTGCTGGTGCCTAGTGAGGAGAATTTGTTGAACATATTTAGTTTAATTGTATCTATGACAATAGCATAGATTTCATTTTTGCAGCTTAATAAATAATGTGAATTATAGGAATTTTCCTTCACACATACTGCATGCAACTACTGATCTATGGGCACTTTTATGGGATCATTTGATTATGTCTCCTCAGCAGGTCATGCTGTTATTCCAAAATTAAGTGGGAGAGATCATGACAGAAGGTTGTTTTTATCTTATGTTGAGAAAATTTGATTTTCCTTCTCTCTAACTGTATTTTTGTACCCATTAGCAATCTCCTCTTTATCCCCATTCCCATCACCCTTCCCAGCCTCTGGCAACCATCATTCTACAATCTATCTCCATCAGCTCAACTTCAATGATCTCACATTTGGTAGCACAATAGGTTAACTATAATTAACAATAATTTGTTGTGGATTTCGAAATAACTAAACAAGAAAAATTTGCATGTTCAAAACACAAAGAAATCATATGAATGCTTGAGGTGATGAATATTTCAGCTACCCTGATTTGATCACTATATGTGGTTTGTATCAAAATACCACATATATCCCATAAACATGCATCACTATTATGTATCTATAATAATGATAATAAAATAAAAAGAAATAAAAATTGAATTTCCAGTCAGATTTTTAGAAAGAACATAAATAACCACAAAGTCTTTTTGGAAATAATGTCAGCATATACCTATATTGAAAAATGTGTATTTTAAGAAAATACACACATATTGGGCTCAGGATAGACCTGCAATGCAGTTTGGTGTATTAGTCTGTTCTCGGGCTGGGTAATTTAGAAAGGAAAGAGGTTTAATGGACTCACAGTTCCATGTGGCTGAGGAGGCCTCACAATCATAGCAGAGGGCAAAGGAGGAGAAAAGTCATGTCTTACCTGGTGGCAGGCATTAGAGCGTGTGCAGGTGAACTGCCCTTTATAAAACCATCAGATCTTGTATGACTTATTCACTATCACGAGAGCAGTATGGGGGAATCTGCCCCCTTGATTCAATTATTCACCTGGTCCCACCCTTGACACTTGGGGATTATAACAATTCAAGGTGAGATTTGGATGGGGACACAGCCAAACCATATTATTTGAGCTCTACTCTAAATTAACTGCATGGTCTAGAAACATTCATGTGTGGTGCCTGAGACTGTTACATTATGGCATGATAGGATGTGATCTCCAAGGCCCCTTGTAAACATTTTCTATGCTTCTAAACACATTTTGCACAATGGGAAATACAGTAGCCAAGATGTAAGAGCCTAGAAGTTCCGGGTCTTAAATCAAGTAGCCACTATCAATTTAATTAACATTTATAAAGTGTTAATTATATGTCAGGAATGCTAACCTTTTACACACACTGAGAGAATTAGGTAGAAAACTGTTTCAGTGTGCTTGTGTATGTGTGTGTGTGCTTGTGTGTGCTTGTGTGTGTGTATCTGAAAGTGTATAAATATAATTTTTAAGTGATTTTCTTTTTGGATAGTAGGATTAAGCGTTATTTTTACTTTCTTTGTACTTTTTCTATACCTTAAACTTCTCTACATTAAGCACATTTATCTTTATAATAAAAAATATTTTCTAATATTTAAAAATAAACTATCAATATAATTTCCCTCAGTAACATTAAGTTCATTAAAATAAAGTGAGGAAAGCATATAATGTCCCAAATTGAAATTCTGGTTTTGATTTAAAATTTTAGTTTCTATTAATCTCTGAGATTTTATGTCCAACTAACTTACATGATTAGTATAACTGCTTTGGTAATGAGGGCTCTGGATTTTTAAGTTAAAGATGGTTCAAAGGTTGGTTATTTCTTTATGTGTGTTGTCAATGGGAAATTACTTTCCTTCTAAAGAAAGTCCTTAAGGCCAAAAGTTTGCCTTTATTTCTCCAGTGAATATGATTTTGGTTATATAATATCTGTAGAAAATAAGGTTATTTTCTTATTTAATGAAGGTGGTTTTAAGCAAATGGATTACAGTTTCATTCACAGCCAAGGCTACCTTGTTAGCATTTGATTAAATGCTTCAATAATCTTTCCATGGTAATGCTTTTCAAAGAAGGTAACTACTAATAGCAGCTGCACATTTATTGTTAATGTGTTGTTAAATTGAGATAGAAAAGCAATATTGATTTAATAACTTTTATTCATGCATTCTCTCTTAACAGTACATTTATAATACATTAAGCTAGCTAACATTAAAAAGGCAAATAATCTAATATTAATTGTGAATTCTTTAATATGTCAAAACCAATTTTTGTTCAATTTTAAATAACATTTTCAACATTTAATTCAAAATTACTTAAAGTTCACCTTCCCACAAAAAATGTTTATATTTATTAAGTTTATAAAAATTGTTAAATTCTCTAGTTTAGCTTTTTAAATTAGTACAATTAAAGCCTTCATCAGAATAAATGAAATTTGCATAAACATACATGCCTTAATAGCATTTCATACTGAAACAGAAATTACTCTTTGTCTTGATGACTGATAACTTGTTGCACAGTTATTACATTTCACTAATGTCCTTATAACTGGATGTTTGTTATTCTTCTTTTGTTTAAGTTCATTTTTTGTGAACAATGCATTTTAGCACTATCCAATAATGTATTTCAAATTTGTGTTAATTATAGGAATTTAATTCTTACATACTTACTGAGTTCCACAAACAGTAAATTTATTCAAATTAATGTGACTTAAATGAAAGTAAGCATATTTAGATCTGCTAGAAACAAGTGTATAGATTTTGTTCAGTGTACATCCAATATTAGCTTATTTATTTTATATAATCCTTATTAGAATCTATGTCCCTGGAATTGTAGTGAAGAAGAATAAGACATACTGAAAAATACAGTGCTTGGTTATTTAACTAAAGAATCAATCTCTCTTTCTCTTTGCATAGCCACAATTACAAAGAATAGCTCAGTTTTGCTTATAAAAGAAAAATGAAGCTCACCATCCCTCTAACAACATTGTGTCTGAAAATTAGTACCACTTATCTTTTAGTCACAGGAATAAGAGACACTGGACTATTAATTTTATTTAAAAACAAACAATTTTCTATGTACCTCTTACTTGGTTTTACGTAAATAACTCACTCAACCACTAAACTTGATGGGCTATTACAAAGCAGAAAGTGTGAAGAACATACTGGAAATACATAGACAAGCCAATAGTGTCAGTCTTACATTTTACTTTTAAAATCTCCCACTTGTCTCTAGACAATTGACAGAACAATTAAAACTTATTAGAAAGCCTCAAGATGTACATATGCTTGTTCTTCTGATAGGATAAGAGTATCTGTGAGGTTACATTTTTCTCTGCAATAGGCCAAAGCAATAACAACGACATAACCAAGGCAAGAATATAAAGATACATCTACAGAAAAGGACACATGTTTGCTTCGTTAAGAATTCAGGAACATGCTAAATTCTCATCAACAGAAGCACTGATCTATATGAAGACACCGTGTTTGTAGTGTGTGTCTTTGCATGAGACAAGGTGCAAGATATAGCAGGTGAAAGGATGTTCTCTAAAAGCAACGTAGAATAAATCCACTCCGATTTTGAAACAAACTTGTTACTTCTGCAGCTACTGACACTATCCCTTCTAAATGATATTGTAAACATAAAAATAAAAATTAGAAAAATCAAATAAGGGTCAAATTGTTTAATTATTTGTCAGTGGGGCATGGAATTTCCTGAGGGAACTTCCAGGTTTTTGCAAATATTAAGAATTTCATTATACAATAAGATTTTTTGAGTTAAAAGCTCTGTAAAATCTGTAGATGAAACTACTAAGTCATCCATATAAGCAGGCATTTCTATTGTTTTCATTTTATCTACTATTACATATACTGCTACAATAAATATCTTTCTTTGGCCTCCTTGCATACATGTATGAGTGTTTTTCTAAAATATATATCCTAAATTCAATCTTTAGGTCACACTATATATGTATTTGAAATTTTACATTGTTCTGTAAAATTATATCAAAATGATCACAACAATTTCTTTTTACAGGCTATTAAATTCTCATGTCGCCACTATCCTCACCAATACAAACTATTAGTAAGCTTAAAATTTTGCTAATCTGATATGTGAAAAAAAATGGTATATAATTTTGCTCTTCTCTTTTCATAATTCATACTTATTATCTACTTTTTAAATGAGTATGTATTATTTTGAAATTATCAAAATTATAATAATTAAATAATTGCCATTGACTGACAAATTAGGTAAATTTTATTTTTTAAATTCCAGTAATGGTTTTACTATTTTAGATAACATAATGGTTTAATCTTTTATCTCATGAAATCAGATTTTTGACTGTCTACAGTGATCTTTAAATGAATCCTGACTGAGCAAAACAGATGTCAGACATTGACTTCTGGGTTAAAAGAATTGTTTCAGGATACCGCAAAGCTCTTTAATATGTTAGAAGTCCTACAGAAATTTATCAAAGACCAGAGTTTAAAATAAACTAATAAACTAAACTCGTCCACCTTTCTCCAACAAAAAAGCAAACCATAAATCTGAGATATGTATATCAGAGTGCTTCAGTTGGTTTTAGAGTAGGTGTTCAAAGAAAATTTAGCATCACGACTTAGACCAGCTTCCATAGATTCAACTGGAGAAGTCGACTTGGTAGGATATATACATATCCTGATCAATATACACACATACTCATGCACATATATATGTGTATGTATACATGCACATATAAAGAGATTTATTACAAGAAACTGTCTTACACAGTTGTTAGGAGCTGGATAAGCAAGTCTGAACTCCATAGAGACAGCCAGGAAGGAATGATCCTAAGCAGCGGGAACTCCAGGGACATGAGTCAAAGAAAGCTGTGGTTGATAGATACATTTTTTTCTTTCTCTTAAGTATTTCCAGCTTTGCTTTCAAGGCCTTCCAACTGATTAATTCAGGCCCACTCTGACTTTTCCGCATAGTTTTCTTTACACAAAACCAACTAATTAGGAATTTTATCTACATTTGCAAATTCCCTTTTATTTCAGCACCTACAGTTGGTTTGATTATATAACTGGGATTGTGGCCCAGCCAATTTGACACACCATGCCATGACCCCTTTCCTTTTGAACCCACAATTAACTTACAAATACGATTCTTTCTTTCTGGCTCAAACTGACCTGTTCTTTAAGAACTATTCATTCTAAAACTCTATGGGTCAGTGGGACAGATAGTGGAGGGGAGGCCTTCATTCACCTTTCATTTAAACAGTGTTTCAAGGTCCTCATTAACATATTGAAAGTGAGTAATTATCCAGCTGATAGTCTACATGGAGAAGAACGCTCTAAGTACAATTATTTCAAAATTGAATATTATTAACTGTTAACAAAGGTTGTTAGTAAGCATATGAAATTGCAGGAAATTTTCCTTTCCTTACCAATGGTAAGAATTCAGTTTCTCAAGTAATACCGAAATGCTTTATACTTTTTAATTGACAGATGGGAGAAAATTTGATGTATATATCTGATGTGATTATGAAAGTTCATATATGATGTGGCATCAGATGCATTCATTTTCCAAATAAATGAGAAATTGCTATTTATATTTAGAAGTTGTTATGTTGGTTTTCCATCTTCAATTAGGAAGAAAGGGACCTATCATGGTCTAAGTTTTGTGAACTCATCAACCATCTCTGGATGTTTAAAAACAACCTGATCCTGAAGTCAGGGTGTGAGAGAGATTGGGCAAACATGGTAGATCAGACCATTTTGAATAATGTAATTTAGGATTGGGGATTTTGCTCTTCCTCAGTTCCACACTCTTCTCAATTGGTGACTTTATAATTTGAAATAATTTTGAATTCACTGAGTACATCCATTCTCCACCACCTGTATTCTAGATAAATATCCTCTGTGAAGATGATGATATGGTGTTATTGTAATAAATCTGAAATAAGCTTGGAGATAAGTGGTCTTTTTCTTGGTGATGGGAGAAATAAATTGTGCTAAAATCCCAAATCACATATTGATTAGATATATTTTTAAATAAGTGGCATATAGTCCTAATTCTCAAAAGCAAACCGTATTGATTACTTTCAACGGATTTTGGAGGACTTTCCATTGTATCACATTGCCTGTTCAATTAGATGCTTCACCACTGCATTAGTGGGATTTTTTTCTTTATAAACTTTAGCCCAGGGAAAAAACACTTTTAAGGCCAAAATCATCGTGGCTATAATTATTTTGAAGCTTCAGTAGTTTCTGTGTTTGTATATAGGAAAGACCCAGAATGGTTAAAATATTGATGCTTCCTGTTGTCACCATTAGAGAAAGTTGTCCTTCCATGTATATGAGAGTGTGGATTAAGTGTTTTATTTTCATTTATTTATTTATTTTTTTAGTGACAGGGTTTCACCTTGTTGGTCAGGCTGGTCTCGAACTCCCGAACTTAGGTGATCCACCCACCTTAGCTTCCCAAAGTGTGTGAGCCACTGCACCCTGCAAGTGCTTTATTTTTAATGAGTATGTCAATCCTTCTTTCCATGTGGTTGATTTTTAAAGTTTTTAGATTTGGCATTAATGGACACATGGAGGGACTGCAATTGATATACGTACAGGCGATATAACTACCATTTATATTCCTACTCAAATCACTCAAAATGCTTGTTTTATGTGAAAAGGAAAATAATAATATTCCCTGAAAAGAAACTAGCCATCCATTTTTTCTGTATACTCTAATGTAATCTATACTGCATTGACTCTTTCCGACACCACAATTACAAGGCTGAATCCCTTGTGCAAGTTTCTTCATGTGACTA
Organism: Cheracebus regulus; assembly: GCA_963574635.1. Classification (NCBI taxonomy): domain Eukaryota; kingdom Metazoa; phylum Chordata; class Mammalia; order Primates; family Pitheciidae; genus Cheracebus; species Cheracebus regulus. The sequence continues at coordinate 121,590 of CAUYQU010042737.1, forward strand.
GGGGAAAGGTTGGATCAGAAAACAAAAAAAAATCAAGCATTGTCAACTACCTGATCAATGTTCACCTAGCATTTGACACACATGGTCATCCTGAAAAGCTCCCAGTAGAAGAGAGACTAAAGTAGTAGTTATTTAGTAGACAGTTCTCCTCCTGGCTACATGGACAGATTCTTTGGACAAGCGTGTGTCCACAAGGCACCTCTCTCTCTCTACAGACACCAGGGCTTTCCAGTCACTATTACTGCATCCTGGTAACATAGCTCTGGTATGTCCTCCCCAGTTCTCTCATCTCTTCCAGGAGCTAAAACCATGAGATCTTTCAGGTGCTAATGTTGTGCCATGATTCTTGCAAGTAATGAAAATTCTTTTTCTCCTTTATGTTACACTTTGCTACAGAGGTTTCAAAATAGGACTCTGCTCAATGCATTACAGAAATTATTCCTTATTACCTTTCCAATCCTGTTCTATCAAGACATACAAGTTAAGAGAAGATAATTATTTCCACACCTCAGAAATGAGTAAAGTGGTGGCTGGGGTGCACAGTGGAAATATTTTCTATTCAGAATCCTCTCTCACCATAGATAACTAAACTTTTGTCAGTAGACCAAAAGTTTATGTTTTTTTAATGATTTTCCATTGTAAGAAGGTATAGTTTTAAAACTCTGTTTTTCCCTGCAAATAAGATTCTAGTGACCCTGCTCCCTTCACATTGCCAGGCTTGTCTGACACCCAATCATGGACATAGTTTAGGTTCAAGCTATGTCCTAAACTATGCTTGATTTTATTCCTTGGTCAAGTGAGACCCCAGAGAATGTACTTATTTGACCTTAGAAAATTAATGTTTCTCAATCATCAGCTCCTCTCCATGCATCCACCCATGTCATGTGTCCTTACAGAAAGGTGGAACTCAAAGTGACAAATATAGCATCTGCTATTGTACCTCTTTTAAAGTTGTGATTGAGTTTTTGCCTGACATCTCACTATCTGCCCTCTTTAATAAAACACGATCATGCAGGGAGGGCCATTTCTTTCTCTCAAGCATCAGAATCAAAACAAACAGATAGACAAAACTTTATTTCTAAGAAAATTCAATTCTCTAACATTTATTGGAACAAAATACCTTTGTATTAGATTGGTGCAAAAGTAATTGTGGTGTTTGCCTAATAACTGATCATCATCCTATCTTTGCTAGGAAAGCTGATATAGCATTTCTGGCTGAACTTTAGTTAATATGTAAAATCATTTTGCATACTTTCTCTAAACTAACTAAATTCTATTGCCACATGTTATTATCTATGCCTGTGTTCCACATCTTTCTCTATCTTCTTTTCTCTTTTTATTCATTCTCATTGAATGTGTTACAGATATTTTTATAAACCATCTGAGATCATTTTGTAAATTAGTGGGGTAGGAATAGATTTAGTTGGATATACAAAATTGTATCATGTTTTAATGTAAAGGGGACTAGGCTGGCCAATCCCTGCAGCTTCATAGAAAGTGGATAGTGTGGTGACTTCAGATTCCTGCTAAAGACCTAGGGATCTTAGTAGAAGATGTAACAACTTTATATCTGGAGTGTGTGTCCAGAAATAATATGTTATGCAGAAGAGGTAAAATATTTAATTTTCATATGTGTTTGTTAGTGTTTTATTGTACATATAAAAGAGATTAACCATTTCTATTGAAGCAGCTTTGTTGTCTCAGGTATTACCCAGAGTTCTTTGTCTCATGACCAAGAAAAATAAGGAGTGTGGACACTAAGGGTGGGGTTGGCATGAAAGTTTAGTAAGAGAAAAGAGGAAAGCTCTCCACAGCGGTGACGGGAACCTGAAAGAGGGTTGCCAGCAATGAGGCTGAGTCAGGGGTTTTTACAGACTGGAAGGGGACTGGTCTGCAGGCTGTTTTGGAGAAAGCACCACTGAGAAAGAGGTATGATAGTGTAAAGAACCAATTGGAGGCAGAGGTGAAGGCTTGGCCCAGGATCAATCAGGGGCTGAAATGAAAGCTTGGCTGGGACCTTGATTCAGGATGAATCAGGGTCTGAAGTGATGATTCACCCCATGTAAATGAAGACTTAGCTTGTGGCCAATTACAACAAGGTAGGCATATGTAAAAGAGATGAAAAGTAAGAGACTAATAGCTGAAAAATAAGAGACTAAGGCATGCCAAGGAAAGAGAAATGTGTCCAAAAAATCATGGAATTTGTTCATTAGGGTTCACAGAGTGAGCATTTCTGTTCAAGGACATGGGCTTTTTCTTATCTGTGGCCTGCAGTTTGATTTTCAGGCTGTTCTTTGAAGGAATTTTACCAATGATCCATCCCAACTACCTTCCTGAGACTGGCTTCTTACTATATCCTCTCTTGCTATGGACTGAATGCATTTGTCCCCCAAAATTTATATGTGGAAACCTAATGTCCAATGTGAGGGTATTAGAAGGTGTGGTCTTTGGAGAGAGATTAGGTTCAGAGAGTTAGTGGTCTTATGAATGAGGTTAGTGCCCGTATTAAAGGGACTCTAGAGAACTCTCTTGCCCTATCCACCATGTGAGGATGTAGCCAGAAGACTGAAGCCTCCAGAACTGTGATAAACATATTTCTACTGTATGTAAGCCACCCAGTTCATGACATTTTTCTTTAGCCACCTAAATGGACTAAGGCGATCATGTACTACTCATTTTCTGCTGCAGATATCCTCTTTACAGCAACCTTAAACAGATGACTTTCATAGAAGCATTTGTACCAGTGTGTAGCTACTAGGTTCCCTTAGGCTCTCAAACCTCTCAGTAATTTTTTTCCTCACCCTAGACCAATGTATCCTAGTATATCTTTGAAAGAAAGGGGAGTCTCCTATGTGACAATCTTTCTATTCTTGGAAGATTGCAGTCCAAATTCTTATAGCTCTGTTCTTCAGGCGCATGAAAGAGTTTGTTCTTGTCTCGTCCACTCAATTCTTCCACATAAATAATGTAAATGGGCTGGGAGGTGATTTGGATATATTGTCAAGAAATCCACTAGGCAATCATACATAGTCCATTCTAAAATGGGGCTTAAATTTGTTCTCCATTAGGAACTATTGGTATTCATTAGTAATATCAATAGTTTTGTTTGTTTCATTGTTTTATTTCATTTTTAACTAAAATGGGGTAGGAGTAGGAAAATGTATGCATGGCAAAATAACAACTGGAACAATCTTACAGCTGTAGAGAAGAATATTCAGAATATAATGTGTGAAAATATGAATTTAAAAGCAAATTACTTTCAAAACTAGCACTATTTAGAAAAGAATAAGGAACTATAAAACAAAAATAATTTTTAAAATAATAAAATTTTAAAAGGAACTATCAAAACAATAATAATTTTAAAATAATTTCTAAAATAATTTCACATAGAATATTTCTACATGAAATGATCTCTTATGGAGTACCAAATTTATATATATATATATATATATATATATATAAAACTTTTAATTTGGTATTAATTAATTTGGTATTTATTTTATATATATATGTATGATGTTCTTCTTGATGTGTATTTATAACAGCTTCCCTTATACTTCTTTTATAGGAATCCCATAATAATTTGAGTTAAACCTTCCTCCAAGCAGAGAATGGTGTCTAATTTACTGCACTGCATGTCAGAACAGAATTAATATTTTTAATAAATCATTATTCTTTGTAGAGAGACATATATATGGACTCTGAACCCCACATTACAAACACTTTTTCTCAGTAATTAAAAGATAAAAATTAGCCTGAAAGCATAAAGCTTTAAAATTTATTAATATATCCTTAGAATCTCTCATAGAGTTTCAAGTACAAACTTCCCATATCAGTAATGGTGTGGACTACTTTAAATTTCATCTTTGCAAACACTTGTGATTTACTCTGATAGTATAGTATGTGGAACATCTTAACAGTAAAATAAAAATAAGCCTTTTTCAGAAGAGCCTACTTACAAATGAAGAAATTGGCATTTAGAACTACCAGCATATGAAAAATCACTTTTCTTTCTTATGTTTACCTCACTAGGAAAATTAAAACAAAGAAAAGTTCCAGAAAAATCATAGTGTGTTAACATCAATATTAACACCATATGGAGATAGACATTGGAAAAAATCATAATTATTTTATGTTGTCTGTATTAATTTCCCCTAATACTTAGCAACTACATATAAAATTAGCTGAAGGATGACTAGATTGTCTCAGAGAGCAGAAAGCACATCTCTCTCATTTATTTGTAGCTCTTTAAACACATTTAACCACTAGAATCGTATTCTATTATAACAATATGAATAGTTAGGAAAGAGATCCTACAGGCAGGGGGAGTTTCTTCCAGGGATAATTCAAGTCTTAAGAAAAATGGCACTGCATTTCAAAATTATTAGCAAACTTACCAAGATGACATAAACAAATTTGAAGACATATTAAAATGAGCAAAGAGATTCATAAAGACAAAATGAAATATCAAGGACAGTATTATCATACAACTTTCTATGCTTTTCTCGGTACAATTAATGTAATCCTAAAAGCCATATATGAGGAAATAATTCTGTATGAACGTGTGTTATTTTAGTGTTTAAGCATATTATGTATATTTCTGTAGTTATTTGAAATATGTAAAGTTCTGCCATGTACATCATCACATTTGATATTTAGAAAATTTTTACAATGTATCCATTTCATATACACTTAATGTCTTTTATACATATATCCAACGTTCAGTTATATAGCCCTTACTATGAGTCAGGCAAATTTTTAAGAGAGTGGTAGATACTAATTCACTTAATCCTTATAATGACATGTAAAGTACATTCTATTATTTTACTTTAATGGTGCTAAATATGCGTTTAAGTTACTTTTTCCAGAACACATAGCTAACAAGTAGTGTAAGGCAGCATTAAAACTCAGAAATTTGGGTGGGGTATGGGGTGGGAAAGAGCGAGAGACTGAAAGATAAATGTGCATAGAAACATATCATTTCTTAATACCCCAAAATGATCTTCCTCTAGGTCATGTGTTATGAAGGTATTGGCAACTGAGTAGCTGGGTCTTTAGCTCTTCTTGGAGAATTTGAAGGCTCATGAAATTTTGTCTCCCTGGCTTTGAGAGTCAAAATGTCCTTTTTTTAATACACTTACATTCTAGTATTCTATACTTTTATTAAGGGAATCTCTATTTCCTATGTCTTTTGGTGTCTTTTCACCAATCATTACACCATCCTGCTTGAGACAAGTGCACTAACACACACTCACATATACACACACATCACACACACACACACACACAGGCACGCACCCCCCCCACCCCCGCCGTGAGTCTTTCAGTAGAGAAACTGAATTCACAGTAGCAAAATAATGTGCAATCTTATTATGTTTTTGTTTTGTAATAGTCAAAAAGAGATAATCAAACTAAGACCAGTGCATTGACCATATAAAAATTTCCCATAAGTCCGGGTGTGGTGGCTCACGCCTGTAATCCCAGCACTTTGGGAGGCTGAGGCTGGTGGATCACCTGAGGTCAGGAATTGGAGACCAGCCTGGCCAACGTGGTGAAACCCCGTCTCTACTAAAAATACAAAAATTAGCCAGGCATGGTGGTGTGTGCCTGTAATTCCAGCTATTTAGGAGGCTGAGGCAGGAGAATCGCTTGAACCTGGGAGATGGAGGTTGCAGTGAGCAGAGATTGCGCCATTGCACTCCAGCCTGGGTGACAAAAGCAAAACTCCATCTCAAAATGAAAAAAAGTAAAAACATTCCCATAGGTGCTCTCAAGTAATTACAATTAAAAATGTAGATGTTAACAATCATCATCCATTAGATCTCAAATAATTTATGTGGACCTTTCTCTGATTTTGGTTTACCGTTCTGTAATCACAGGAGAGACCAGCAAGAGACAATTTTAATTTCATTTTGGTTACCAAGACTACCAACCTAATAGATGACAGATACCTGATAGATTATAATATTTAATATTGGGCTTTACTGCATTTCTTTTTGTCTGTCTTTATATCTAATCTATATTACCCTTCCTTTCTCTTCTTAGCCCCTATTTTGCTTTTGGACATACATTTGTATTTGAAAATATATTGTTTTTTTATGTTGTATTTCTAATTTCCACAATTCATGCTGTGCAATGTTTATCATTCTGTTTTTTAACTTTCTTACAGTTTTTGCTTAAATTTCTTAAAATTTTTTATCCAACACCATTTTTATGTGCATTTTTCTATATTTGCCAGTGAGAGCAATTATTTTGTGTTGTCTAATACTATTTCAGTTTTTGTCAATTATTTTTATAAGCTAGCAAAACGATTATTTTAAAATTTCCTACTGCATTGGTAAATTGTTTATTTCTCCTCTTAGCTTTGGTAATTGTTGCTTTATGTGTATGACAGTTATATTATTTTATGCATACAGAGTAAGAACTTGATACAGTTCACTGAATTGAGCCCTGCATCTTTGTGGAGTGTCCATATAAGCTCTGTTTGCAGTGATTTTTTCCTATCCTTTTGGTTTTAATTATTATGAATACTTACATGTATTGTTTGCCTTTTCTGAATAGCTTATAGTACATCACTTTTTAAAAATAAATTTTGAATATCTTTCATACTTGAAGTGTTTTATATTTATATTTATATTTTTTTCCAAATGTTTAATTTGTGGTAAATACATGTAATATATAATTTACCATCTTAAACATTTTATGTGTACAGTCAGTGGTATTAAGTATTCAGTTGGTGCAAAAATAATCGCAGTTCTTGCCATTGAAAGTAATGGCAAAGCCTAATACATCATATTGCTATGCAGCCATCACCACCATTCACCTTCAGAGCTCCTTTTGTCTTGCAGAGCTAAAGCTCTATACTCATGAAATACTAATTAGAGGTTATAGAATTCACCCTTCACTTATGGAAGTATTATATGTTATTAATTATATAATTTTATAATAACATATTATATAATATGTTTTATATATTATTATATATATATAATATGTTATTTTATAATAACATATTATATAATAACATATTTTATGTTATTAATTATATAATTTATCTGATACCATTAGAAACTTAAAATCTTTTTACTTACTTTATTCTTCACTCCATTGGTCCTACTGTTTTCATGCATGTTAGTTATACATATAAATCTAACTCCATGTGATATTGCATTGCTACTTGATATAATCCATATTCATTTATACTTATCCACACTGCTTCTTATCTAGTGTTCTTTATTTTTCATATATTTTGCATTCCAGTCTGGAATCTCTCTCCATCTTTAGAATTTCTTTTTCAGATTTTTTTGAGTAGTACTACCAAAAAGCTAATTACCTCTGTTCTTGTTTGGCATTTATCGGAAAAATGTTCTTCATTTACCATTTTGCAAGTATAGTATTGCTGGATAAATAATTTCAGGTTGTCCTTTATTTTTCTTGAGCTCTTTAAAGATATTCTTCCATTATTTTTCTATTTTCCATCATATCTGTTAAGAAATTAGCTGTCAGTCTTGTGATTTTTGAAGATGATTTGTCTTTTTTTCTCTACTTCCTTGTTAAAGATATTCTTTCATTGTTTTTCTATTTTCCATCATATCTGCTAAGAAATTAGCTGTCAATCTTGTGATTTTTTAAGGTAATTTGTCTTTTTTTGAAGACTTGCTTCTATTGTCCTGAACATATAAAATATTGACATTTGAGTAATACTTTTCCTGAAAAACTGTCAATAATTTTACTCTGATTTTAGAAAAATTTGGCTTAGTTCGTAATTTGCAGCACAGACCAAGAATTGTACAGAACATTACCCATTCAAGATTCCAATGGTTCTACAGTTTCCTTCGTGACAGTAATATTTTTTTAAAAATTTTTAAGTTTTTCCTGATTTCTCTTTCCTCTATCAGTGATCTCAAGTGGCGTTCATCAAATGATGGACAGATGGTTAAATCTCTCTAGAGGAAATAACCCTAGTGGCTGTTTGTCATTTTCCTTTCAGGATAGTTCACTATCTCAGGACTTTTAATTCATCTAAATTATCATTGTTCCCACTGCCCTCTGTTTAAATACACCTTTTTTCTTCTTTTTAAAATATACACATTGCAATAAAATAAAAAAAATAAAATACATATTGCAACAGAAATGTGGCAAGGAGTGACCCACTGCATTCTACCTAGCATCAAAACTTTTATTCTGCCATTTTTAAGTAGAATTTCTTGATACTTTCACGGTCAACAATGACTGATTAAGTGAGTACATAAAGTGATAGAGACACTAATAGAAGTGACACAAAATATAATCTTATAATTTTGTTTTATGTTTCATGAAATTATCATGGGTAGATACATATTGTATATATTTACGGGGGACATGTGATATTTTGATGCCTGCATACGTGTGTAGTAATCAAGTGATCAACTCAGGGTAATTGTGCTATCCATCACCTAAATCATTTATCATTTCTTTGTGTTAGGAACATTTCAATTCTACTCTTTTAATTATTTAAAAATATACAATAAATGATTGTTAACAATAGTCAACCTATTGTGCTACTGAGTAAATGATCTCATTCATTCTATCCAATTGTATTTCTGTACTCATTAACCATCCTCGCTTAATACCACACCTTCTGTTACCCTTACTAGTAGCTGGTAACTACTATTCTATTTTCTACCTCCATGAGTTTGCTTTTTAAAAGTTTTTGCTCCCAGGTATGGTGAGAAAATGGAAAATTTGTCTTTCTATGCCTGGCTTATATCACTTAATGTCTTTCAGTTTCATCTATGGTGTTGCAAATCACAGGCTTGCATTCTTTTGGATCACTGAATAATATTCCATTGTGTATATACAGTACATTTTCTTTATCCACTCATTAATTAATGGGCATTTAGGTTGATTCCATATCTCGGCTATTGTGAATAATGCCACAATAAGTATATGAATGCTGACATTTCTTTGATACACTGATTCCCTTTCTTTTACATATATACATGGCAGGTGGTTTACTGGATAATATGGTAGCTTTAATTTTAGTTTTTTGAGGAACCATTCCTCATGGTGGCTGTTCTGATTTACATTCCTATCAACAATGTACAAGGGTTCCCCTTTCTCCACATCCTTGCCAGCATTTGTTATTGCCTGTCTTTCAGAGAAAAAGCCATTTTAATTGAGGTTAGAGGACATTTCATTACAGTTTTGATTGCATTTCTCTGATGATTAGAAATGCTGAGCATTTTTTACATACCTTTGCACCATTTGTATGTCTTCTATTGAGAAATATCTATCCAAATATTTTGCCCGCCTTTTAATCCGATACTTGGTTTTTGCTGTCAAGTAATCTGAACTCCTTATATATTCTGATTACTAATCCCATCTCTGATGAATCATTTGCAAATATTTTCTTTACAAACAGATGAATCTATAGATATGGCTAACTTGTGGAGTTGCCTCTGTTCATCTGGCATCTGTATTAACTTCCTCTAATTCACACCATTAGTGTGGGACAGATTCCCCACCAAGGGTTTTGGGGATGGCCACTGATATGGTTTGGCTCTATCAATGCCCAAATCTCACTTTGAACTGTAATAATCCTCATGTGTCAAGGGCAGGACCAGGTGGAGATAATTGAATCACAGGAGTGGTTTTCCCATACTGTTCTCTTAATAGTGAATAAGTCTCATGAGATCTGATAGTTTTATAAATGGGAGTTCCCCTGCACATGATCTCTTGCCTACCACCATGTAAGATGCCCCTTGGCTCCTTCTTCATCTTCTGCCATGATTGTGAGGCCTCTCTAGCCCTGTGGAACTGGGAGTCCATTAAACCTCTTACCTTTATAAATTACCCAGTATGGGTATGTCTTTATTGGCAGCATGAAAATGGACTAATACATCCATACTCACGACACCTGCTACTGAACATAGGGGATCAACATCTGATACTGAACAGACAAGATAAACAGCAGTTTATTAGTCACATAGGTACATGGCCCAGGGAAAAACATGGCACACCATGCAGAGCCATTGGGGTTGCACTCAGGAATGGAATGAACAAGCAGGGGCTGTGGGAGGTGGCTTTGTAGTGTTGAGGGTTTGGGGAACCCCTGATTCCCACAGTGGGGATGCAGTTGTCTTGTCTGAATAATTTCACATGCTAACAGAGAACTAAAACTTATTACTCAGGAATTTCACCTGACCTCCTAGATAAAGAAAGCTATTTGGCTAAGAGGCTTTATCCATGAGAGCAGAACAGGGAGAGAAATCTGCAGCGACATCATAGAAGGCCTTCCCGATTCCACTATATGTGAAGGGACACGTTATATTGGGCCTTAATTTTAGACCTAACACCAGAATATCAGCAGCAACTATCACTGAAGAAGATTGATTTTGGGTTAATGCTTGGCAATAAACAAAAGTGGTGCTGCAATACTTAGCTTTGAATATCTTTATTGAATCTCATGACGTATCCAGTAACAACTGTGTTGACATTTGCTCCAATAGTATAAAAGGAGTAGTGATTTAAACAGCTGATGATTTAGCACATGTGTTAGTCCATTTTCCATGGCTATAAAGGAATACCTGAGACTGAGTCATTTAGAAAGAAAAGAGGTTTATTTGGCCTATGCTTCTATAGGCTGTACCAGCAAGGCACCAATATCTGCTTGGCTTCTGGTGGGTCCACAGGAAACTTTTATTCACAGCAGAAAGTGAAAGGGGAGCAAGCATGTCACATGGTAAGAGAGGGAGCAAGAGAGAAGAGGAGTAGGCCAGGCTCTTTTAAACAATCAGCTCTCCCGTGAACTAACAGAGTGAGAACTCACTCATTACCACCAGCAGGGCACAAAGCCATTTATGAGGAATCCGCCTCCACGACCCAAACACTCCCCACTGGGCCCCAACTTCAACCTCAGGGATCACATTTTAACATGAGACTTGGAGAAGACAAATATATCCAAACTATATCAGCAGTTATTAAGGTAGTAGCTTTAGGCTATGCAAGTAGTCACTGCATATTTCTCTGCTACACACTCAAACGGTACAAAAGAGAATGATGTTAAAGATTTTTTATTATTACCCTTTTATTACTTATTATCCTTGAACACACATCTTTTGAAAATTTACTGTGACAGATGGGAAGTCCACTTAAGACAAGTCTGCTTCAAATCAAAGTTTGATGGATGGCAGGAGGAAAGCATGTGTGCAATCATTTGAGTTGGGAGCTGAACTAGTGTTTTTACTGGAACACCAATTTAATGCAAAATAAATACTGACAAACAAACGATAGCTATGTAGAATTTGTTAGTTACAAAATGTTTTGTCAAAAGTGAATGAAGGAAGCTGGTCACTTCATGAAAAGCAACTGACAGTATTTGCTGCCAAGAATAAAATTAGAGATTGTAAGCAAAACTTTGAATTTTGGAAAACTTGCATCTGCCTCTGTGAGCTTGGCAGCTTCCTAATATGTAGAGACTATTGTGGTGACTACAATGTTTACAAATATGATTTTTTTGTTATTGTATGAAATGTGTCAACATTTAGAAAATCTGCATAACTGCGTGAACCAATTCTTTTCAAATGATGTTGCACAAGCATGCATAGGTAAAAGTAGAAAGTACACCCATGGATTGAAATAGAACTGAATTTGAAGTTTGTGGATATTGCTTCATATTCCCACATAACATTGCAAATAACATTTAAGATATTGCTGTGTGTTAATGTAGTATTAAAGAAAAATATCCAAAATTATCTAAAAGGATCATTAAAATATTCCTATTTTTTCCAAAAATCCAGGCTGTGTAAGGATGGTTTTGTAGTTTTTGTTTTGTTTTGTTGTGTTATTTTAGATTTCAACTCAAACAATATATTGCAACAGATTAGATACAGGAGAAGATTATCTTCTATTATGAAATACATGAAAGATATTTGAAAAACTGAAACAATCCTAGTATTTATTAATATTTTCTGCTTGGAAAAATACTTAAGAATACTTAGAAAATGTGTGTTGAATTAAAATTATATCAAATTCATCCACTCATCAAATATTAATTCAGTGCTTACAATGTGCTAGTTGATGGTCATGGTATCTGACCACTTAAAGAAAAGAGGTAAGTTCTGGCATTAATGAAACATAATGTAGCAGCAATTTAGCCTTGTTTCCATTTTGAAAGAATTATGGACCTGAAAATACTTAAGAAAGTAACTTCAAAATTATCTTCTGAAGTGTCTTCTCCATAAGAAGTATCTTCTCCATATCTTAAGGAAGCATTTAACAAGTGGAGAAGTTGTGAACAGCAGAGAGAGAATTTGGTTCAATGGCTTTGTAACGGGTCAAATGAAGAGAGCTAGAAATTGATGAGTAGTACATCTGCTTCATCCAGCATGGAGATATTTTAGAAGCAGATCTTGGAACTCTTCCCTAAACTCATCTTATTTAACAATTACGATCATGTACAAGTCAGCAAAGAGCAGTGATTAATGAACCTGGGCTCTGAAGAAAGGTATCCTGGATGAAATTACACTCTGCAACTTACGACCATGGGCAAGTCACATCCCTTCTCTGTACCTCAATTTCTTCATTTGTAATATGGGGTTAAGAATAGTACATACCCACCACAAAGGGTTAAATGGATTATTATTTCTAGACTGTACAAAAGTGTATATTCTACTAATTTATAGAAAGTAAATGGTTAGAAGCATATAAATAATTATTTATTTCTTTAGATACCTGGGAAATTATTATTTCTTAAAAGGACTATATTAACAGGATATAACAAGACATTAAACCTGAAAAAAGTCTAGGTAATATAGGGAAAATAATATTGAGAGAAAATCCTGTGCTGAAAGAAACTACTGTAAGTATGCTATGAGCTTTCTGCCAGTTATTACAGGTACTTATCAAAATTTTGGATGACATAAAGCTAGGAGCGATAACAAGTTGGGTAACAGAATCTAAAACAATCTCTGGAGTTTTGCATATTGGGTCAAATCTGGCAGGATTAAATTTAACACAGAAAAAATGTAAGTCTTAAACTAGGAATCTTAAAAGAAGCAACATTTTTCAGAACGTAATTGATTGCGGGCTCTGTATAAGACAATTAATAAGTTACCAAAAAAACAAAAAAAACCCCTTATCGGAATGTAGTGTCTTGATCAATTAAAATAATAGCACAACTTCACAGTGGTCAGTCAATCCCTACACTAATTTCAAGAGACTAATGTAAAAGTAGGACAGATTTCAGCAGAACAACGATGAGACTGACTTGATCTGAAACTCTTACATTAGGAACTGAGGAGTAACAGAAATAGTAATTTATCTTGACTCTGTACCACTCAGTAATCTCAACACATCTACATACTCTCACACTCAGCAGAACCCTCAGCTGCCATACTCAATTGGGTTGGAAGCATAATCCCAGATATCCCTGGCTTCTTCCTGACTTCTTCCTAATTCTCATCCAATCCTTACCATTGGCTTAATCAAAGGCATTCCTAAGCCCCACCTTTTTCTTCTTATTATTCTTTTTTTGTTTGTTTGTTTGTTTAAAGCATTTAGTTTCTGGGTTCTACTCATTCTAAGACTAAACAAGATGTGTCCTCTGGAGCTCCTCCTTTCAGGCAGCAGAAATGGAATTCCATTCCTACTGGACTCTAAAGTGACTCCATTTTCCCCAAGGTATAAATTTGGTTAAGATAAGAGTGGTAACCGCCCCCCTACCCCCAAAACAAACCTAGAACTAAAGGTAGAAGATTATTAATGGAGAGGAAGAGTTTTGATGAAGAACAACTTCTTAAGAGCTGAGATTAAGAGCTCTTCTTAAGAGCACCTGAGATTAGAGTAAAGCTTGTCGGAACGACTGACTTTTCCATTTCTATAGATACTTCAGAAGTTTGTTCTTTCACGTATGGAATTCTTGAAGCAGCAATTTAAAAATTGTACAGTAAATTATACAGTCTTTTTTCTGAGGTATTTTCAAAACTTGCAAATGTGTGATTTTATGGGAATTTTTAGAAAGAATCATATGCAACAGACCATGTTGGTTATAATTGTGAGGATCAGAAAACAGAGCTGAAGGTTTACACATAATATGGCATGAACATGAGCTATATTTTGGGCAGTTAAGTAAGGTATTGAAATTATCTTAATAACTCAAGGAAGAGACTGAGATTTACCCAGGTAATTAAAACAGAGTGCATTCTTAATATGAATGATCTAGTTAAATGCTTTATTTTCCACACATTTCTCTGTTTCAAAACATATCTTTAACTTGGAATATTTTATATTTATTCATTTTGTTAGACAGAAATTGATAACATGCTCTGCCAGAAGACGGTTGTTAAAAGTAATGAAATTTGCTTTTAATAAGACAATACATCAATTTAAAGTATCAAAGAGAAGTTAATCTGTTAATATATAAATATAATGTCATACAAATATTTATTTTATGTATCATGACAGTGACATTTATTTTTTCTTTTATTAGCTTAAACAAGAAGTCCCTAAACAAGCTAATATATTAAACAATAATAAATTAAGACTAAAATTAAGTAAAAAGGATTTGATACCATATATGTTTAAAACATGAATTATGCAGAACTACAAAATGCAAAAGCACTCGGGAAGGGTTTCTTGAAATGTCTTTCATACTACATGGAAAATTGATTTTTCTAACACTAAATTTAGAAATGGATTGCACATGTTTTCATTTTATAATGTAATAGTTATTGAATTGTTAAAAAAAAATAAAAATAAACTTTTGGCCGCACGAGGTGGCTCACTTCTGTAATCCCAGCACTTTCGGAGTCCGAGGTGGACAGATCACGAAGTCAAGAGATCAAGACCATCCTGGACAACATGAGATCATACCACTGCACTCCAGCCTGGGTGACATAGAGAGACTCTGTCTCAAAACAAACAAACAATAACAACAAAACTTTTGGCTAAAGTGTGTGAATGCTCACTTGCTCTTTCAGAAGCATAAAAAACAACTGATGCTAGGATATATTCCAGGGGTCAGATTCATTCTGCCTATAGCAATAGTATTGAGCTCACATAACATTATAATATTTTGGTGTGCACACATTTTAAGTCTTTAACTATCATTACTTTAGAAGGAACATGAGTAGAAGGCTTCCCTGTGACGGAGTCTAGAGAACATCCACTATATCTATATATAGAGCATGCACACCTCTACAGAAGGCACAACCCTAGTACAGGGGCTAAACGCTACCAGTTTTCTCTGAATCTCCTCCTAGTCTGCAAAATAACAATCTGGCTATTATTGATCAATCTTTGTTGCTAATAAGATTTATTTCTCAACTTATGCTATCAACCCTATTCTGCCTATAATGCAGCTCCACTGTTTTCTACCTACTGAAAGATAATTTTTTCTTTGGTAGAGCACCATAGTGTCAGTTTGTTTCTTCATTTAACATGTATCAAGTGCCTACATTTTCTAATAAAGCCAAGCACTTTATTAGAAACTGAAGAGACCGTGGTCACTGCAATGGTTAGTTTTACGTGTCAGCCTGGCTGCAGGGCCTATGTTTGGTTCAATATAATTATTACATATCATTGTTCTGGGTGTTTCTGTGACAGTATCATTATATCATTGGTTCAGTATCCTATCATTATTATATATCACATCATTGATAACAGTATCAATGATATCAATAATATTAATATATCATTATTACATATCATATATCATTGTTATCAATGATATCAATATATCATTATTATATATCATTGTTCTGGGTGTTTTGTGACAGTGTTGTTGGATGAGATACGCATATAAATCAGCTGACTTGGAGTAAAGCACATTGCCCTCCATAATATGGATGGGCTTTTTCTAATCAGATGAAAGCCTGAATAGAACAAAAGGCTGACCTCCCCTAAGCAAGAAGGAACCTGCAGATGGCCATCAGACTTCATCTGCAACATTGGCTCTTCTTGGTTCTATAGCAGATGGCCTTTCGACTCAAACTGCAGCTCTTTCTTCTATCTTCAGCCTGATGGCCTAACTTCATCAGATATTGGTCTTATAAACCTCCACAACTGTGTAAGCCAATCCCTTAAAATAAATCTCTTCATTTATATCTACAGGCACACACCCCTGCCACACACACACACACACACACACACAATTGGCTCTGTTTCCAGAAAACCCTGACTACTGCAGTAACCACAACATGGTCACATAACCCAATCTTATTGGGTTACAGAGGACTTCCTCAAGGGCACGAGGCCTTGAATGCTTTTAACCTTGACTACTACAGTAAACAGACGGGTCACATAACCCAAGTTTATTAGGTTAGAGAAGACTTCATCAAGGGCATGATGCCTTGAAATGTGTTCCCAGACATTAAGAAGCTTACTATTCAGCAGTTGTGACAAACACATTGATGAATAAATGTAATGTAGAGTGGAAACGTATAATAATGGATATATATGTGGAGAGAATCATGTAAGAAGGTACAGAACTCTACAGAGACTGGGGGTGATGTTGCTAAAGAGAAGTTGCTAAAGCTTTGTCTTAAAATCAACTAAGACTTCAAGTTCATGGAGAACAACTTAGTCCTTCTAAGAAAAGGTGCATCCTGAGCCAGGGAAAACAGGATTGACAACACAGGCTTGAAGAGCAATTAATGATTGTTCTGCTAGAAAATTCAAGGTGGATGAGAAGCAAGTCATGAGTTAAAGATAGTGGCCCATCAAGCCAGTAGCCTAACTAAACAGCACACAGTCTCTCAACATACAATGTACCAGACAGAACAACTCCATTTAAAGCAATTGCCCTAGTATACAATATTCCCTTCTTACTCAACTCTATTCTCATCACTTGAGGTTAGGAGTTCCAGACTAGCCTGGCCAACATGGAGACACCCCATGTCTACTAAAATTACAAAAATTAGCTGGGCATAGTGGTGCATGCCTGTAATCCCAGCTACACAGGAGGTTGAGAACAGGAGAATTGCTTAAACCCAGGAAGCAGAGGTTGCAGTGAGCTGAGATCATGCCACTGCTCTCCAGCCTGGGTGACAGAACAAGACTCCATTTCCATAATAAAATAACATAAAAGGACTCTAGGCCCCTGCCTCCAGCTTCTTTGTTATTGATGCTCAGCTGTCTTTTCTCTGGTATTTATCCATTCTTCATTACCTTCCACACATATCTTGACTGCACCTCGTATGTCAAAGGCTATAGGCAATCATGCATTGATTTTTATTTTCATTACTAGCATTTCATTTAGCTGACTTTCTTTTCTGGATACTGCTTATGTGCTGAGTCTTTTGTGATATAATTAAGAAGTTGCAGAATAAACAAAGCAATTGTTCCCATCCTCCATGTCCTTAAGAGTATAGTGAACCTTAAAGCCTAAAAAAGAGACAAGGAAGCTAACAGTCACGATGATCAGAACTCAGTTTATTTCTACTTTGATCTATTATCAGAGATGATCTGTAGGCTAGAGTTTTTTGTACTAATGGTAAAGCAAATTATATTCCACTAAATAGAAAATAATTCAGAGTGAAATAATAAAAATCACTACAACATAAAAATCAATAGCCTGCCATACAGGGAAAAAAATGCCGTTTAATAGAATTTCCATTTCTAAAGTAAATATTGCAGTTTGACTCATAAAGTAAGATGATTTATTATAAAATAACAGCAGAATAGGTATATTTTAGAGTAATTCTATAAATAATGTCACAGAATCACCTTCATGAGATAACTAATTAGCTCATTAAAGCATTTCATCTCACCGAAAAGCAGTTCTTGAAGGTTGTCAGCTGTGTGATTGAGTGACATGCAGAATCTCTTGGTATTTTATGGATATGTGATCCTTGGCACTCAATAATGAAACTGCTCTTCTGTGTTTGTGGAAGAAGAGCATTCAATTTTCATGGAAATGTCAGAAAGATTATATTGTTTTCTTCTATTTATTTTTATTGTTTTGGTCTGGGATATATTTGAAAGCCTGTCAATGGTGTCCTTTGCAGTTGCTTCAAGAGCCATAAAGCAATTGGTACAATTGGAAAATGCTGATTTATTGTTAATGCGGAAAGATAGAGATGATTTTGAATAAGAAATCAAGTGAGATTCATAAATTTCCAGTTGAAGATTAATCATTTCAAAACTTTTGAATATTTTTCTGTTTTATATTAATTTCTCAAAACTTCTAATAAAATCTTAGAGGTGTATTCTTCATACAGAAAAATGAAATAGGGTCTCTGAATATATCATATAGCCTACATACTTGCATGTGATAGTCATTCCATAAATGCTTAATGAGAAAAGGAATAAATGTAGTAATTGCTTAATTAATATATTAATATTTTGAGAATTCTCTTTGCCTAAATTGCTCTCTGATTTCATTCCAATAATTCTAAACGCATTCTCCTTGGAATTTTTTTTTAATACTTCAAGCTCACTTTGTTCCTAGCTTATTTTCACCAATATTGCACTATTTAACACTTGACCATGATTAATATTAACAAATATTTACCTATATGTCTTAACAATCATTTGAGTTGTAATGTACATAACTGCATGGAAGGTTAATATTACAGAAAGGAGGGAGGAAAGCGAAAAAAAGTAAAAGCCAAAAAATAGAGTGAGAATGAGTAAAGACCTATTAAACTTCAGCTGTGAAAGAAGGCTCATCAATTATTTATCCAGACATACATATATTCAACAGTAAATGTTTGTAAACCTACCAGATGTTAGTGTGTAGAGGAAGATACTGATGCATAAATGCTATAGCAGGTGTTAGCAACATTTATAAGTATAGGATGTCATAGGAATATACAGAAGAGTCACATAACCCAAGCTTACTGGGTTAAAGAATAAGCTTCCTCAAGGGCACGATGCCTTCAAATTCGTTAACCAGAGGAACATTCACGAAAGGCTAAAACAGAGATTGTTA
Organism: Cheracebus regulus; assembly: GCA_963574635.1. Taxonomy (NCBI): domain Eukaryota; kingdom Metazoa; phylum Chordata; class Mammalia; order Primates; family Pitheciidae; genus Cheracebus; species Cheracebus regulus. The sequence goes on from CAUYQU010042737.1 coordinate 140,503, forward strand.
ACTGCATTCAATCTCTAGTTCCTCTTTTACATTTAATAATAAACTCCTTGATGTTGCATCTACTTTAGCAGGAAACATGTCCACCCAGATAAAGACTATGATTCCCAGCTAGAGGTTGGCTACATGGTTAAGTTCTCATTAATGCAATATGAATAGAAATGATGTATTCGCCATCTACACCACTTACACAAACAGATGAAATGTGCCTGTGATTGTGAACCAGTTTTGACTATACGGTCAACCCCATGTCCTAGGAAATGACAAAACAGTACACAAGAAATTCAAGAAGATCTAAAGGATCAGGTTTAAGTACAGGTGCTGTGGCAAAATAGAAGGAGAACATGAACCAGTTTTGTTGGGGTATGGATAGCCTCTACATTCATCCATCAAGTTGTTCATAATATTTTCTTATCCTTTTAATGTCTGTAGGATCTTAGTGAAGTCCCTTCTTTAATTTCTGATATTGGTTATTTTTGTCTTCTGTCTTCTCTATTGATCAGTCTGGCTACAATCTTATCAATTTCATTGGTCTTTTCAAATGAGATTTTGGTATAATTAATTTTCTCTATTGTTTTTCTGTTTACAGAGTCATTGATTCTCATTTAGCTTTATTTTCTTCCTTCTGCTCACTTTGGATTTAATGTACTCTTCTTTCTCTATTATCTTAAGGGGTAAAATTAGATAACTGATTTGCAAACTTTTTTATTTATAGTGTAATCCTTTAATTCAATAAACTCCACTTTAGGGACACCTTTACTTTTTTCTCATAGATTTTGATAAGTTGGGATTTCATTTCTAAACAAAGTGTTTTCTAATGGTTTTGCGACTTCTTGACACATTTGTGATTTAGAAGTATCTTGTTTGATTTCTAAATATTCAAGAATTTTTCCAAGATCCATCAATAGCTAATCTCTAGGTTAAGTCCATTGTGATCAGAGAATATACTGTATAACCTGATTTCCTTTAAATTAGTATGACGATAATTTATTATGAGAATGTGTTATAGCTTGGTAAGTATTCTAATTACACTGGAAAAAAATATGTATTTTGCTGTTGGTATGTGTGGACTGTACCTTAAATATCAATTAAGTAAAGATATTTACTAGTGTTTTTTGGGTATTCTATATCCTTTTGATCTTTTATCTACTTTTTTAATGATTACAAGAAGAAAAATATTGAAATCCCCAACTATAATAAATAATTTCTCTATTTTTCTTTTCAGTTTTATCAGTTTTTGCTTTAGGTGTTTTAAAAATTTGTAGTTTGGTGAATACACATTTAGGATTATATCTTCTAGTTGAATTGATACTTTACTTATCATGCGATGTCCCTCCTTAACCCCATTAATATCCCTTATTCTAATGTATTTTGGCTGAGATTAATTTCACCAATCCAGGTGTTTTACATTATTATTTGCTCCATATATCATTTAAAGTATTTTGTTTTTGTGTTATCTATATCTTATATTTAATGTAGGTTTCATAAAGACAACATAGAGTTGGGTCTTGCATTTCTGCCCCAAATCTGGTATACCTGTCTTTTAATGGGAGTGTTTCAATTCTGTGTAGTTAACATAATTAGCAATATAATTGGATCTAAATCTGCCATCTTGCTGCTTTCTATTTATTCCATCTGTTCTCTGTTCTTTCTTTCTCTGCCTATTTTTAGAATAGTTACCTATTGTTTAGTATTTTAATTCATCTTTATTACTGACTTAGTTATAATTATAATCACAATTATTTTAACAATTTATTTAGCATTTGTGATGTTTTTATCACAGTCTACTTACTATTAATATTTATACCACTTAATGTCTCATATGAGAACCTTCCAACAAGATCCTTCCAATTCAGCCTTTCCATTCTTTGTACTACAATGTTAAAACATTTTTACTTTGATAAATATTTAGTGCTACTACAACTTGTTACTATTGTGCTTCAAGTCAAGAGTCAGCTTGCTTATTTTCTGTAAAAGGCCAGACAGAAAAATATTTTTGGCTCTTTGAGGCATAACATCTCTGTCACTACTCAACTCTTATGTTGTGGGTAAACACAACCACAGATAACTCATAAGTGACTGGGTATGGCTATAGCCAAACAAACATTATTCATTAAAATAGGTAGGGGGCTGGGCAGGACTTTACAGTCAGATGTAAATATTATTATTTATTGAAGCAAATCTGCTCACCCCAAATTTTCTCAAGTTTTCTTTTTTTTTTTTGAAAAATATTTTTTGCCTTGATACTCGAAAGATATCTTTACCTTTCTCTGCCCCCATTATAGAATTATAAGCTGTCAAGATTTTTCTTTTCTTTTCTTTTCTTTTCTTTATATTCAATTGTTTGAACTAGTTACCCAAGTTTCTCTGGCTTGTATATTTTCTAACAAGAATATTGTATAATTCTTATATTTTTCTCTCTATAAATAATTCTTCCTTCCCCCTGCCCTCTCTTCCTTTTTTCCTTTCTGCCTTTCTCTTCCTGCTTCCCTTCCTCTCTCTCTATTTCTTTCTTTTCCTTGCAGTTCTTCAAGATTTTCTTTTTGTCTTTGTTTTTTTAGGACTTTGACTATAATATATACTTTTATCTTTATCCTGCTTTGGGTATTCTGCATTTTTTAGATCCAGGAATTGATATATTTGATTAATTTGGGAAAAAATTTGGTCATTATCTCTTTAAGCGTTTTTTCTATTATCCACCCACTCCCTAAGCTCTTCTTCTGCATTTACAATTATGTTCTCATTAGACCATTGTCATCATTCTTGGTAGCTGTAGTTTTTCCACCATATTTTTTGGTTTGTGTTTCTTTTTGACCTTCTTCTTCATGGTTTTGTCTAGTGGTATTAGTAAGTCTAAAGAAAAATCTCCCAACTTTTCTGTCATTTTCCTATCACCTGTTATTCCATTTGACACTTTCTTAGTTTTCCTTTCTCTGCTGGAATTTTCTGAATTGTCCACCTTTTGCAACAGGTAAGATTTGCATAGTTGCCACTTTTTCTCTTTTTGTTCTGCCAAAGGTAAAACCATTTTTATGATCTGTTTATCCTGGAGGAGACTTGTTCCTTTCTGGAATTAATTTTTCTGATTTCCTTTCAACCTCAGCTAGGCTCAAAAAAAGTTATGATTTTGTAGATCATTTAGTTTTACTCTTGCAGTTAGTGTTAGAGTAATATTCTCTTGTATTTTTTCATATTCTAAGTGGAGCCAAAGACCTTCTGAAGTGTTTGAATTATTTTTGAAGGGCATTCTTTCTTTTACATTTTCTGTTCCTTCTTTCCAAAAAGCTCATTAAAATTTTGTATCTCTTGGAATCCTCCTTGACTTTTGGTCTGCTTTCTGTGAGATCTTCTTTAATTTGTCTTATAACTATATTGCTGAATTTTGTTTCAATATCTTCAGTTTTATTTTAATTTCTAATGGCTTTTCCCTGTCCTCTAAATTTTATGTTTGTCTAGTTTACTTTTTTAAATGTTAATATTTTAATATGATAAAATAGTTTATTATACTTAATTTGAAAATTTCCTCTGTTAATTTTCTTTGGCTTCTCTACATTCTCTTTTTATGTATGTTTTATCACTTAAGTACTTTATCAAATTTACATTTCCATCTTTAAGAATGAAGCACTGACATGCTGATAGAGAGCTCAGATGGTCAAGAGCAGAAGGGGGTTATGGGTGGTCTCACAGTTCATAATATAGCACAATTATCTCACTTCCACTTCAATCCATGGCCAGCGGTCCAAGTCCAGAGCCTCTGTTGTTAAACTGCTACATAGATTAAATATTTAGTCCTCTTTGGGGATGGACAGAATAATATTCTTGATGACAGGGTAGGAAAAGCGATCTTACACACTAATTGTATCTCCTAAAGTCTTCTAACTAATCCTTGAGCTTTCAGCCTCAATCCACATTTTAACCATTGATGGCAATTTCCTTCCAACTTGTGGGCCTCTGAGGCTCTGGGATACACATCAGCTTGCTTGATCTCTTGACTTCATCTTTTGGAGTCTCTTGTTGATTTCCCTTTCCTCACTCTTTCTAAGTCAGGTACCATTCATCCATTGATTTCATAGTTTCCAACATCTTGTGCACATTTCTTGCTTTCATTTCTCATTCTCTTTGACTTTGTGGTTTAATGTATTTTTTAAAGTTGGTTCACTGTGATAGAAGTGAACTGCTTGAGTGGAGGTAAAAGTGTAGATGTTCAAAATGCAATAAAGTTGGTCCTCCACAGCTGGACTTTCAAAACAAGGCAAGGGATCCCAGACTTTGTGTTCCTTCATCAGCCAAGCACTGCCCAAGTGTGGCCCTCTGGGAGAGGACACAACCTTGGATGAGGTAATGCTCTAAGGCTGAGGGAGATTCCCAATGAGTAGCATGCCAGGGCAGTCAACAGACCCTAGTCCCCACAGGTGGGAGATAGGTACATCATCCTTAAGAAAAATTGGGGTGTCACTGCTGACATCCATCACAGTGTTTATATCTCCAGGCCCTGTGTCATCTACATGTTTATTCTTACTCCTTTTCAACTGAAGATAGGACAAGAGGATCCCATAAATCAAAGAGTGTTTAATGCTTGTCAGAAAAGGAGATAGTTGTTTGCAAAATTCAGGTATGCTTCTCTTTTAGGCTTAAATATACTCTATATAAAATCAGTCCAATCACCAAAGATTTGCTTCTTTGTCTTTTAATTGGGACCGAAGAAGTTAAGAAGTTTCCCAGTTTAGGCCCTTTGTAGTCAGTCGCTTTCCCTAGACCTTTGGCTGCAGGCAACTATTGGACTCCTTTATTCAATGTAAAGTCATTTGCATTCAATAATTCTTTATTTTGCTTGTTATCACTCAGCTTAACATTTTAAAGATTCATGCATTCTGTTGGGTATATGTGGAATTTATTTATTTTTTATTGTGGAAAAGGATTCTATTTTGTGAATATCCTTGATATGATTTGGCTGTGTCCCCACCCAAATCTTATCTTGAATTGTAGCTCCCATGATTCTCTCATGTTATGGGAGAGGTCCAATGAGAGATAACTGAATTATGGGGGTTGTTCCCCCCCATACTGTTCTTGTGGTAGTGAATAACTCTCATGAGATCTGATGGTTTTATGAGGAGAAACCCCTTTCACTTGGCTCTTGCTCTTCTTTTGTCTGCCACCATGTGAGACATGCCTTTCACCTTCCACCAGGATTGTGAGGCCTCCTTAGCCACGTGGAACTGTGAAACCTCTTTCTTTGGTAAATTGCCCAGTCTTGGTTATGTCTTTATCAGCAGCATAAAAACGGACTAATATAATACTGCAATGTGCTTATCCATTGGACTGATGAAGGGTGTTGAGTTCTTTCCAGTTTGGGGATGTTATGAATAAAGCTGTTATTACCAGTGGTGCATGAGTTGCAAATGGTCATTATTTACTACTCTTCTTGGTAAAAATATCTTTGTGCTCCTTCACAACCAGCTAATAATTATTATTTTTTTACTATGTCTTAAGAAACATCTAAGCATTTAGAATAATCAGCTTTCCACTTCATGTACACACAGATGAGGGAAGCATTTTACTGAAAGGATCTGGATAGTAAATATTTTAGGGTTTTCAGTCCACAGGGTACCAATAGCAACAACTGAACTCTGCACAAAAACACAGTTCACAGGGTACCAATAGCAACAACTGAACACAGCACAAAAACAGGCACAGAAAACACATAAACAACTGAGTGTGTGGCTAGGTCCAAAAAAACCCTTGTTTATATAAGCAGGAAATGGGCAGAATTTAATCCAGAAGCTCCAGTTTGCTGTTCTTATTTAAAATTGCAAAATATTCCTTGACTTACAGTGCAATTACACCATAGTGTTTTCATTTGTAAGTATTCCCAGAACCATAAATTGGACAATAAATAGGTGTTAGGAAATGAATGCTGGACACTCCTGTGCAATGATAATTTCAGTGTGCAAAAATCCCTTGTATCCATGCCATCTGAGAGAATGGGTTCCTCAAGGAAACATGTTTGTCTCCTCTCTCCTAACTATGCCTGCTGCTCAAATCACCTTTGTACAATGCAGTGGTGAATGAATATTTCTAACTTTGACAGGGATACAACTCACAAACTTTTATGGCATTAAAACTCAGTTCCCTTCAGTTTTAAGGACAGAGGGCAAGAGATGTGAGAAGCGTTTCCCTGGGGTCTAAATATTGTTTGTTTGCCTCAAGAGCAGGTTTTTGTGGTCACTTTTGTCTTCTGCCAGGACTGCTCAATGTGTGCCTAGAGACAGAAGAGGGTATGTCTTCTTTAATAAGTCTCTTGTTTGGGTATCTGTATTATGCAGAGTTTTCTACAGTGATGGGGCTCAGGGCAGAAGATTCATGTTGCTGTAGTCTAAATGCAGTACTAATAAAATCAGAATCATCTTAAACAACATAAATCAGGCTGTTGTTCTTTGTTGCTGAATGTCTCCCATGAGATTTCCATTACAGTTAAAATGGAATCCACACTCCTCTCCCTGACATGCAGGCTAACCATGTGCTGAAACTTGCTGGTTCCTGTAAATTCATCTGGCCTCACTGTTTCCCAGCCCACCGTCTTTCAACCTGCCAGCTTTCCTTTTTTCTCTTGAAGAAATGGAGGAGGAAAATTAATCTTGGCTTTCTATGGGAAAAATATTTCTCCTCTTTTCATTTCTGTATTTCAGGATATACCATAGTGTCTTGTAAACATACATTGTCAATAACTATTTTTAAATAAGTGAAAGATATTTTACAAAAGCAAAAGAAGGAGTGAAATTTTTCACAGTGATAAAATAGTTTGAGCACATTCTTGGTGGTGTGAAACTTATGTGAAGTTTTAAGGAATGACTTGCAAAGCTATGATAATTCAATTTATAAGGAAGATATGTTATATTTTAAGGTAGTTAGTGATGGTTTCATCAAAAAGATGAAAGAATCTATGATATTTACATTCTTTGTGGATGTCTTAGAATTGTATGGTGTTTTGCAGTTTCCAAGTACTTTCACATATGTAATCTCATTTACTTGAGATCCCTGTTTTTCTAGCTTAATGCAGGCCAGGGATGCATAAAAGCTTAATTAGAGACAGAAGGAAAATAATTTCTTTTTCCAAGGATCCATATGTGTGTAATGAAAGAACAAAAGGAAGTTTTGTTTTTAAGAATCATCCTAGACCTTGTATTTTTATTCATTTCTGACAATGGAAAAATGGCTACAGCTGCCAACTCAACAGTCTTCCCAAGTAAGCCGTTGAGGAAGAAGCCAAATGCCTTATCTGTGAAAAATACATATATATTGGCAGTTAGGCATCTGAATTCCACCTCCAGGTAAGAAGGAAATGAACATGTGTGCACTTGATTTAACATTTTTAAATGTGGTCTCTCACATTGCTCTCTCAAGATTCATCACCATGTATTTTGAGAGTACCTCTGAGTACCAGGGTTCATGCCAGTCTCGTGACTAAATACATAAAAGTGCACTACATTGTGAATTAAAAACAATTACTAAGTCCATGTAGATAACTAAAGTTTTTTTTTTCTTAGTAGAATATGTTCAATATTTCCAAACTGGCCAGGAGATCACTTTAAAACAAACCAGGCACAGCTTGCAAAATGCCATTACTACTCTCAGGACAAACTAATAAGCAAAGAAAATAGAAATTTCATTGGTTATGTGGGAAATCATTCTATACTATGCCAGGAAATATATCTATTTAGTTTATGTACAGTGTGTGAGCTGAAGATATCCATTTGATTGAACTATTTACCTAAGTCAACTTTACCATTTTCTCCATCTACTTCTCACAGTAAATTTCATCTAATCCTCATGAAAAACAGTGGATAATACTAACATTTGTTAATAATGATTTTATTGGTTACAAGGTTCTATACATTTTTTGATCTTTTGAAACCTTCTTCAGCTCTTACTCAATGTCATCTACTGGAATTGTACCATTAAGTTTTAGAAACTGTAGTTTTAACTGAAACATTTTTATCCAGACTTCCTGTAGTCACCTCACAATATTAAAATTTTGTGACTTTAAAACTAGAAGGACTTGCAATAGCCATGATTAGATATTACATTAAAGTATTATTCATCTCTGCATTCTCTATAAAATGTTTCATTTCCATACAAATGAAACATAGATTTTCCTTTCTGTAAATTATAGACATTTTTACCTGTATCACATACAAGCAATGCTTTATTATCTATGATCTATATTTCAGCATCCTTGTACCTGCCCCCCTTACACACCCACAAAAAATTATAACACTGGTGGTTGATATATTTTCTTATTTTCCTCCTTTTTGACAGAGTTTATATGCAAATAATATTTATTATTAAACCAACAGCTCTAATAATGTGTAACTACTGTTGGTTTTTCATATTCAGTTCTAAGTTCTGAGAAGCAACGGATTGCATCAATCTAATTATACCATGGTTTACCCATATTTAGCACAGTTCTTGTTACTTACAAAGCAAGTTAGCTAAAAATATTGGTAACATTATATTCTGGGAACCAATCTACGTGTTTTGTCTCGGTTAACTCAGTTAATATTGAGAAAACCCTTTAGAGATAGGCTGTTATTATCCTTATTTTATGGTCTTAAAAGAAGAAACTACACCTGGAGCAGTGGCTCATGCCTGTAATCCCAGCACTTTGGGAGGCTGAGGTGGGTGGGTCACCTGAAGTCAGGCTTTTGAGACCAGCCTGGCCAACGTGGTAAAACCCCATCTCTACTAAAAATACAAAACTTAGCCAGGCATGGTGGCAGGTTCCTATAATCTCAGCTATGAGGGAGGCTAAGGTAGGAGAACTGCTTAAACCCAGGAGGCAGAAGTTGCAGTGAGCTGAGATCATGCCATTACACTCCAGCCTGGGCAGTAGAATGAGACTTAGTCCCAAAAATAAAAAAGTAAAAACTGAAGGAAAAATAATTCGATCAAGACTTCAAACCTGTTTTGTGGAAGGTTCATGAGATATAATGTGTTCTTCATAAATATTTTAATGGACAAATAAATTGTGACAAATTTCATAAGGTGAAGATAGCTAATTTTGTAATAAATGTATATCTCTTATAAGTACACATATGTATTACTTGAACAGTGAAGTCTTTCAAAATTAATAGATTACTTATGATGGCAATTTGCTCTCTGTAGAATATATTCTATTTAGTCTACAGGTAGGAATTTACCTTCAACTCGTCATCAAAATGGGTTAATATAAACAATATATCTATACATAAAAAATAAATGATTTTGCTCTCTGTATAAGAATCAGACAGTGGCAGAGAGATAGTATTAACTGGTGACCCGTAATTGTAATTTGTAGTTTATGAACTTTCCCCGGAAATAGGAGAAAATTGATTGCCACCTCTAAAAATTATCCAGTTCTACCATTGTGAAGATTTGGAAAGCCTCTTCTTTCTTGGCTTTTTAGACATTCCAAGATCTAATTCAATTTCAAGATGCAATCCAAGATGTACAAAACAAAGGGAAGAAATTCTGAATTTATATTAGAGCTGTGAAATATTATATAGAAGCACTTGTTTCTGTAAAGTATAATAATCAATCAATTCCTTCCTAAAGCAGAGGCAACAAACAGCATTTTCCTTTGCAGAGCTTTTGATATCCCCAATCTGATATGAGAGATTCAGAAACTACAGTTCCATGAATTTGAGGGTTTCACTCAATGTCAATGCATCAAGTTTGGATAACTAATGTCTTTCCCAACTGTATTTCACAATTTTACTGTCAATTATTTAGTAACTATTAATTTCAGTGATCCATCATTAATATAATTATATTTGAGAATGTAAAATGTTACATCACTTTACCTGGAGAGCACTTTAATTTCTTCCAGCTTAGATACTGCCAAAATAATAAACCAGGAATACGAAATACAATTTACTTAAATCGTCTTATGTATATTGTGCTGGGATACACAACGTAAAAATATCACTTGCAGCTGCCACTGTGTGCACAGGCGATCACATGAATGAGATCTTGCTAGAGACATTTGTTTGGAAGTGCTGTGTGGCAAGGGAGGGAAGTTCTGTTCTTGTTTGTGCTTTACTCCCAGACTCCTTCCGCCCTTAGCAGTGACTGTTCATCAGCAACAGTGAGTTCCCAAACCAGTCCTTTCAACAGAAAACTCATCAACCTTCAACACAAGCAAGAGCCCCTCAAATGCTTGTCACTGTCTTACCTTCTGCTATCGTGGGAGAGAACCGATTCCACTTAGAGCTGCAATCATCAGCAACTTTCCTTTGTGGAGCAGATGGTGTTGACACAGCTTGTTCACAATGGTTGGGTATCATTGCAAATTAAAACCAGAGTCCTTTCTGTCTGTTATACTGATTTTTTTTTTTTTTTTTACCGTGAGTTCTCTATTATGTTGCAGGCATGAAACTGAACAGCAATTACAGTTCATTTGTGCTCACAGAATGCTAGTGTTCTAGATATTAAATTCCATGCTTTACAGAAAATAGACCTAACTCTAGAATAGTGCCACTTTTTTACCCATCATATCCAAGGGTTCCACTTTTTCCACCTATTTTCAATAGGTGCATTTTTTCAGTTAACTGAGGCTTATTCTTTTAAGTAGAATTTTAAATCTACTCTTATTTTAAATAAAATATTCCTAAAGTACTATAACATTCCTGGAATTAACAAATGAAATGATTAGAACTTAAGCTGAACTGTAGGTATTTAAAAAATTTATAAATGTCTCCTGCTCTATTCAAGACAAATATGCGCAAAATTTTCTTAATTTGTCAAAATTTCTATTTCAAATTACTTTGACTTAGAATCTACAAAATCTCCAGTATATATTTTGAATACATTTTAAATTTTAAGGCATTCATTTTAGAAAAATGAATTCTAAATCAACCTGGTTTAAATCTAGAAACACTCACATTTCATTTGAAAGAACTCAATATTTGAACCATAGGCAATGAAATTATAGACACCACTTTTATATTAGCTCTCTGATTCTTTGTTTGAATAAAAGTAATTTCAAAAAGAACCTGACTCTAAGGGATATGAAAGAAATACTAGGGAACTTTCCTCTATCAGTTCACAATCATTTTGAGGTATTGTTCTGAAATATATTAAGAATAGTTATTAGTTTGATCAAAATATATTTAACAGTGGATCCATTCAGGATTCCTTAATATTCTTTATTTTTATGTAAAGCATTTGGCAAAATTTATTTGGATTATTATCAAGATTTAGAGTCTGAAGTTTTAAGCTGACAGAGACTCCAGAGTTCATCTAGTCTAGTCTCTTTATTTTACAAATGATTGTGGTAAAGGGGCTCAAAATCAAATGATTAATTGGTAGCAGTTTGTTTTCACATGGGGTACCTGGTGTTTGGCATTGAAAACTTGCGTTCTGATCACATAATCTCTTTGAACTCTGTTTTTATCACATATAAAGTAGGTGGGGGGGAGCTATTTATGTTCATATCTCTTTTGCCTTTAAAATCTGTAAGACTCAAGAAAGCAAACCACCTTATTATATTTTCTGGTCTTTGATGAATTTTCATATATGAGAATGATAACCCGTTTGTATAACTGTGAGATAACTTATTATTTTATAAATCCACCAGACATTTAATAGGTAATTAAAATATGAAAGGCATTATGCTAAATACTAAGAACCATTTCATGGCACTCTGAAATCATATCGAATCAAATCATGTTTATCCTATCATTAATATTACTTTTTTCAATTTAGCAGCTGGACCTCTTTATCTTAATGAGCATTTACACAAAGCATGATATACAACCTTAAAAATGTGGGGCTGCCCTTCTGAAACAACTGTGATATTTGTTCTTTCAGCTTCCCTGTTTCTCCTGTGGCTTTCCTTGGGTCATTTCCAGAGAATCTAAATATTCTCTGGAATATATTGGATCCAGTTGGATCTTATGCATTGGTTTTCTGACAAGGGGATCTGTGGTCAAAACAAGATAAGAAACTTCACCATAGAAAAGGAGGTGGGACAAGAGCTCTGTTTTCTTCATTGATTTCAAATCCTGTAAATACTCTATTAAATTATACCACTCTCTGGACAATCTTCATATCTCACAGCTTTTGACAATGAGATAGATTTTTTTAGCATGTATATTCTTTACATAATTGATTATATTTTGCAGGGATTTTTTTAAGTCATGAAAGAAAAATCTATATGTAAAATAGTTTTGCATAATATTCATTGGTGTGCAGAATCTCTGCTTTGGTGTTAAACCTGCAACACCATTATAAAATAATACATCTTTCAAAACAGTCACATCGAGCCTACTGAAGATGACTTTGCCTATAGAATTGAAAAAGTAATACATAAATGACCTTTAACACAAATAATTTTCTTTTTTTTTTTCAGACATAGTCTCACTGTGTCATCCAGGCTGGAGTACAGTGGCACGATCTCGGCTCACTACAACCTCCACCTCCCGGGTTCAAGCAGTTCCTTGCCTCAGCCTCCTGAGTAGCTGAGATTACAGAATTGTGCCACCAAGCCTGGCTAATTTTTGTATTTTTAGTAGAGACAGGGTTTCACCGTCTTGGCCAGGCTGGTCTTGGAACTCCTGATCCAGCTGCCTTGGCCTCCCCAAGTGCTGGGTTTACAGGTGTGAGCCACCAAGCCCAGTCAACACAAATAATTTTCAATTGACTCTACTTTCATGAACAGTTCAGCTATTTATTCCTTGAGATTTGTTTATGACTAAAGAAATTCAATTCTAATATCAGAACAGAAACCTTGTCACATGACTTCTACCCATTCTTTTCACAGGTTACACGTGCTCTCCCAAGTGATATCCTCATGGCACACATAAAATATATAAAACAGAGACTCTACAGTTGTTATTGAGAGATGATTTCTGCCAAAAATTTTAAATTTGAGACTTACCAAGCCATTTGTCTTTTCACGTGTTTCATCTGGATCTGAGAGAACTCAAAACTAGTTGCGAAAATATGTGTCCTAAGGAACAGCCTCCAACAAGCATTTCTCTTCCACTCTTGAGTCAGTACAGAATGGTCCAAGAGAATGGTATTTTCCTTAAGAAAGAAATAGAAAAATATTCTAACCATTAAGTGGTTTCTCATTTTCTTTAATAACAAAGCAAAACAAATAATTCTCATTTTCAAGACAGAGTACAATATACATACAATAAATCAAATAAAACTATAGCTACAGCTATAGTTTTTCACATAACCATCACGAAGATCAAGAAGAAAATACAAATTTTGCCACCACTCCAAAGAATTCTATTGTCTCCTTCCCATCTCTATGTCCTGCTGTGAATAAAATTAATCACTATGCCTGGGCCAGACACAATGGCTTTGCTCATGCCTATAATGCCAGCACTTTGGGAAGCCGAGGCAGGTAGATCACTTGAAGTCAGGAGTTTGAGACCAGCCTGGGCAACATGGCGAAACCCCATCTCTACTAAAATTACAAAGATTCACCAGGCATGATGGTGACGCCTGTAATCCTAGCGACTCAGTAGGTTGAGGCAAGAGAATCGCTTGAACCCAGGAGGCAGAGGTTTCAGTGAGCCAAGATTGTACCACTGCTTCCCAACCCGGGTGACAGAGCAAGACTCTGTCTCAAAAAAGAAAAAAAAAGTAAACCACTAACCTGACTTTTATGGTAGCTACCTCATTGCTTTCTCTCCTTCCAAGGTTTTTAGTTTTAGTAAATACACATGTGTCTCTTCACACTACAATTTAATATTGTCCACTTTATTTTATCTTTGCATAAATGGGACCATTCTATGTATTATATTCTCTATTCCTTCTTCCACTCAATGTTATGTTTGTGGAACAAACTGCACTGTGGGATGTAGCATATTTCATTCAATCTGCAAACCTGTATATTATTATACTGCTGAATCAAACATGTATATTTGTCAGGGTACTAGGTTTATTTCTCATTGTTAGCTGTTATGAAAGATGCTTCATAAACATTCTTGTGTGTATGTGTGTCCCTGGGGCACATGCCCATGTATTTCTGTTAGATATGACCCAGGAATAGAACTGATGATTATGAGATAATGCAGATTTCAACATATATAGACAATGCCCAATGGTTTTCCCAAGCCGATGCACATAAGTATGCATGTTCTCAATTATGTGTATTCTTGCTAAACATGCTTGTCAGTCTTACACTTAAGTATCCTGTTGTGTATATAGTCAGATATCATTCTGGAGTAAATTTGTAATTATGTAATGCCTAATGAATATAAGCACCTTTTTGTCTTTATTGGTCATTGTGTCAGCCTCTTTTGAAAGGTATCCATTCTAATTTCAGCACATTTCCTATCAGATTATTTGTCTGTATGTTATCGACTGAAATATCTCTTCATATTATGGACATGAGTATTTGGAGTGCAGTGGCGTGACCTCGGCTCACTGCAACCTCCACCTCCTGGGTTCAAGCAATTCTCCTGCCTCAGCCTCCCGAGTAGCTGGGACTACAGGCGCACGCCACCACACCCAGCTAATTTTTCTGTATTTTTAGTAGAGACAGGGTTTCACCATGTTGGCCAGGAACTAATTTTTAATTTGCCCCAGACTTGCAATCTTTTCTTCTATGGTCAGTTCTTCTTGCATTCTATTTAATGTATCTTTCTACATCTGCTATGTTCTCTTCTAAAGTTTTGTTGTTATGCTTTGCATGACTAGATTTATAATTCCCCTGGAGTGAAAGTTCCTGTAGGATGTAATTTAGGAAATAATTTTGTTAATTTCTATTTGGGTGTAAAATTTCTATAGAATCATTGATTGAAAATACCATCCATTTTTGACTACTCTGCTTAAAGAATTTTGATTGTTTATGTGTATGAGTTTTGGTCTCTTTATTCTTTCATTTTTTAATTTATATTTTAATCTTTATATCATAACACAAACTCAATTATTATAGTTTTTTTTCATCTTCATATTCTTGGTCTTAAATTCAAAAATTTCTTGACCACTTTGGGCATGTTCTTCTTCTATATAAATTTTAGATTGATCATGTCACTTTCTATAAAAACCGACTTGGATTTTATTAAGATAACATTAAATAATTGGTAATTTGGAAATAATTAACTTTTTTCTTGGGACAGAATCTTGCCCTGTCACCTAGGCTTCAATGGTACAATCATCTGGCTAAGTTTTTTGTAGAGACAGCGTCTCACATGTTGCTCAGGCTGGTCTTGAACTCACAGCCTCAAGTGATCTTGTGACCTCAGCCTCCCAAAGTGCTGGGATTACAGATGTGCACCACCATGTTCAGCCGGAATTGACATTTTATAATATTGAATCTTCCAATCCACATGAAACATTCTTCTATTTACTTTAATCTTCTTTAATTGTTCTCAAAAAAAGTTTTGTAATTATTTGCATAGATATTTTGCCCATATTTGGTTAAATTTATACATAGAAATTTACATTTCTGATTTAATTTTTAACTTTATTTCATTTCATTTTTACTCTGTTTTAACTGTTAATCTAGTAAAGATGTAAAAATAGTGACCTAATATTTAATGTAATTACTACACTTATTAATTATTGCTTATCTATTAATTTCTGAATTTTATGTTAATACAAATATTTTTAATATTCCCATCCTAATCCTTACAATTTTAATTAATGTCTAATAGCAGTGACTGAGGTCTCTGGTTCAGTGTTGAGTATTGTTGATGTTCTTCTTTGTCCTATTTTTTTTCTCAAATTGATAGTTTTCAGTATGTTGATCTCAATTATGCTGCTTGCAGAAAGCTTTTCACATTTAACTTTTATTAAGATTTATTAATAAAGTCCCACAATAATCCTGGTTTGCAAATAGTTTCTATTTTGATTGGATCTTGAATTTATCTTGGTCTCTATTGACTAGATCATATATTTTTATAACTTTTTCTGATAATGCAGTGGTTACTTCACTTGACTTTTTTTAAAAAAAATGCTAAATCTAACATCTTCTAAGTATTCCTCTAATAAAGCCGCTTTTGCTTAAATACACTAATATTTTTATTAAAAAATTATTTATTTTTAAATATTTTATATTGGAGCTTTGTATATTAGCTTTATTTCTATTTGTGTGAGGAGATTAGCCTGCAATTTTTACAGCTCACATGTTATTTTCAGGTTTTGGTGCCCCTATTGTGTTGAACTCATAAATGAGTTGTCTATTTTTCTGTTTTTTATTATTTATATATATAATAATAAATACAATAAATAAAAATATAATATATATTATACGGCTCTATCTATCAACCTACCTACCTATACGGCTCTATCTGTCAAACTACCTACTTACTTATTTATCCATCCATCCATCCATCTAACTATCTATCTGTATTTGGACACATGAGTGAAATAGGCAGAATAATGGTCCCTAATAGTGTTCATGCTCTAATTTTTGGAAACTGTGACTAACATTACTTTGTAAGGAAAGGGGGACTTGGAAGATGTGATTAAGGTTGAGGATCATGAAATGGGAGAAATCAGCCAAGATTATTTGGGTGAATTTAATATGATTACATAAACCCTCAAAAGTAGAGAACTTATGCTAACTGCAAAGAATAAGAGAAATAGGAGCATGGGTAGAACTGGACACGGCTTTGCTGGTTTTAAAGATGGAAGAAAGTGACATCAGCCAGGCAATATGGGCAGGCTCTTGAAGCTGAGAAGGGCAAGAAAGTATGTTCCTCCCTAGAGCCTCAGGGAAGAAATTCAACTGTGCTTGCATTTTAACTCAGGAGGCATGTATCAGACTTCTGAGCCACAGAACAGGAAGACTATATATTTGTGCTGTTTAAAGACACTGAATTTGTGATGATTTGTTATGGCAGCAATGGGAAACGAATACATTAGGCATTACTTTAAAAAAATGTTAGCTAGGATTCACTAATAAGAATGGGTCTGAAGTTTTCTTTGCAGAAAGTTCCATAATTATTGATTACATTTATGTTATAGATAAGAATTATTTAGATTTTACTGCTTCAGTGGATGTGAATCTTGGCAATTTATGGTTTTCTGATTCTTAGTATACTTTACGCACACTTAAAAATTGATTGATACAAAGCTATTCATAATATATTCTTACAGTCCTCTATATTTCTACAGCATCTATTTATATCTTTATTTCATTATTAATATTAAACTCACTAAAGAAATTTCCAAAATGTTTTTTTCACTTTTAATTTTTAAAATGATCCAAAACATATTTAAAAATTATTACTGTAAAGCTATAATTTACCTCAATGTCGGTAAGTTATTGTTGTACCTATCTGTTGTAATACACCTAATATGTTAACATAATAGCAAAGATTATGTGGCCTCAACATTTTTCAACATGCTAACAAATTCTTAAAGTATCTGATCTTCTCAATATAGAACAAAAAGTTATTGAATATACATATATATTCATGATAAAGGTCCTTAGCAAACAAGAAGAAAAATGATTTGATCTGATGAGTATACCTAATTTGTGAAATGTTGAAAACATTCACTTTAAGATTGAGAAGTAAACAAAGATATAGGTGACCACCACATTAATTTAATATTATACTGATGGTCCCAGCAAGTGAACTAACATAAGAAAATAAATAAATAACATAATAAGTGAGTGAAAATAAAGCAGGCATTATTCTCAGATAATATAATGGTAAATATAAGACACCCCAAATTGACAAATAAATATTTAGGAAATTTTGCAAGGTAGTTTGATATAGAAAAAGTCAATTTAAAAAAAGTCAAATAAAAATTAATTTTTAATAAAATATAAATGAAATTTGAAATATACCATTAAAACATTAACAAAAAGGGTTGGGGGAGAAAGGGAATAATAGTCAAAGCACAAAGGATTTTTAGGGAAAAACTCAGAGAATATACAATACCAAGAGTGAACCCTAATTTTAACCATGAACACTGGGTGATAATGATGTGTCAATGTACATTTATTAATTAAAACAAATGTAGCACTCTGGAGGGGGATATTTATAATGGAAGAGGCCATGCATGTGCTTAGGCAGCAAGGATATGGGAAATCTCTGTACCTCCTTCTCAATTTTGCTGTAAACCTAGAACTGCTCTTAAAAATGAAAATATTAAAAATTAATGTAAGTGTAAAATATCTACAAAGAAATTTATAAAACATTAATTTTAATTTTTAAAAAAATCTAAATAAATAGAAAAAATATACTCTTTTCATGAATTTGAAGACCTGGAATTGATAAATAAGAAGCAGACTAACATTGATCTGTAATTTCAATGTATTTCCATCATGTTTGGTTTACAGATATTTACAATAAATTTGAGTAGTGATGTGGAAAATATAATGATAAAAGAATCACTAAGCTATTCTTAAACAAGACAACATAGGATATAAAGGCTTACCTAAAGCCATATAAAGATATGATTGTTTTAATGCAACGATAGGAAAATAGACAAATTTTTAAAGGGCTATTTACAGATCCATATATAAAAGAATCATTGATTTCTGAAGAAAAAGCACAGCATTTCTGTGGGGAAAGAATTGTTACTACAGTAAACGGTGTTGCATAGCTATTTGGCACTCCATACAAGAACACTGTGACAATAAAAAATCCTCTCGTTCATGCCATACACTAAGTCAATTTCAGACTAAGTTTTGGTTGAAGTGTGAAAGGCAATCATTAAGTTTCTAAAAGTTACTAAAAGCAAAACTAAGAGATGGAAACATTATACTGGTATCAGACAAAGCAGACTTTAAGACAAAAAAGCATCAATTTGGAAATCATAAAATTACAAATATATATGCATGTAGCATTATAGCCCCAAAATACATGAAGCAAAAACTGACAAATTTGATGGGAAAATTTATGCTCCCAAGGAAACATCTATAAAAACCACATATATCATTATACTTCATGGTAAAAGACTGAAACATTCCCCCTAAGAAATAAGAAGATAAGAAAGAAGACAAGCATGCTTGCTCTGATCACTTCTATTCAATTGTTGTAGTGGAGGCTATAGCAACTGGCAATTCAGCAAAAAAAAAAGAAAAAGTAAAGAAATAAAAGGCACCCAGATTAGAAATGAAAAAGTTAAACTATATTTACAGATGATGAAATTTTATATTCAGAAAGCCCTAAAGAATTTACACATAACGAATTAGAACTGAAAAACAAAGTTCAGCAAGGTTGCACAATACATGATTAACAGGCAACTATAAATTATATTGGTCTATATTAGAATGAGCAATTCTAAATGGAAGTTAATGAATTAATGTCATTTCCAATAGCATCAAAAAGAACTAAATACTTATGAATAAACTTAACAAAATAATGCAAGACTTGTACTCCAAATGTCCAAATGTTATTAAGAAAAAGATAATTGGAAGAAATTATAGGAATCCATGATGGAATCGATGGACAGACATCCCATATTCATGAATTTGAAGATTTAATATTGTTATGATGGTAATAGTCCACAAACTGATCTACAGATCATTTTCAGTGCAACACTCACCAAAAATCTTAGCTACTCACTTTCTCACAAATTGGCCAGCTAATCTTAAAACTTTATATGAAGATTCAAGAAATCCAGAATAGTCAAAAGAAATCTGATGTATAAGAACAGTCAGAAATTTCATACTTCATGATTTCAAAAGTTACAACAAACAAGCAGTAATCAAGACAGTGTGGTACTGGCATAAAAATCAATACAAGAATCAATGAAATATAATTGAGATTCCAGAAATAAACTCTTACATCTATTGCTAATTAATTTTTGACAAGTGTGCCAAAATAATCCAATAGGAAAATAAAGGCTTCTCAATAAATGGTGACTAGACAATTGAATATCTATATGCAAAAGAATAAAGTTGGGTCCTTAACCACACCATATAAAAAATTAATTCAAAATGGATTAAAGACAATGTAAGAGCTAAAAATATGAAGTTTATAGAAGGAAATGTAGGTGTAAGTTTTCAGGACCTTGAATTATGCAATTATTTCTTTGACATGTCATCAAAACCACAAGCAACAAAATAAAAAATAAATAAGTTGTATTTCACAGATATTAAAGAGCTCCATGTTTCAAAGACCACCACTAAGAAAAAGAAAAGACAACCAATAGGACAGAAGAAAATATTTGTAAGTTATATATCTGAAAAAGTTTATATCCATAAGATATAAAGAATTCTTACAATTCAACAATAAAAGTCAACCCAATAAAAATTGGAAAAGAATTTGAATTGATATTTCTCTGTAGAAGATATATAAATGGCAAAGAAGTACACAAACAAATGATAAACATGATTAATACTAGGGACAAGTAAATCTAAATCACAATGAGATACCATGTCACACCCATTAGAATGGCTCTAATGAAAAATACAGACAATAACAAGTGTTGACAGGGATATGAAGAAAATGGAACTCATACATTACTTGTGGGAATACAAAATCGTGTGGCCCTTTGGGAAAATTGTTTTGTGGTTTCTCAAAAAGTTAAACAGCATTAACAGATGACACGATATCTCCTTTTCTAGATATATTGCTGAGAGAAGTGAAAATATTGGCCACACAAATGTTCTTAGCAGCATCGTTCGTAAATCTAAAGGTGGAAACAATCCAGATGTCCACTAATGGATAAAAAGATAAATGGATAAACACAATTTGGCATATCTATAAAACAATATAATTCAACCATTAATAAAAATAAAGTCGTGACACATACTACAACATAGATGAAACTTGGAAACATTATGTTGAATGAAAGAATCAAAGCACAGAAATCCACATCTTGAAAATGCTTACATTAATTTTAGTTTCCCAGAATAGGCAAATCTACAGAGACAGAAAGTAGATAAGTGATTTCCAGGGGTTGGGATGGGGATAGGAAGGAGAAAAGAAGGGAGATTAACTGCTAATATGTAGGAAATTGCTTTCTGGAGTGATAAAACATTCTAAAATAAGACAGTGGTAATGTTTTTAAAGTGTTGTAAATATACTAAAACCCACTAAGTTTTGCACTTTAAAAAATAAATTTTATGCTAATTTATTACATTTCAATTTTAAAATAAAAGTCTTCAGGATTTTACAGAGGGAAAGTTTTTGTTTGTTTATTAATAATGCATATAAAGCACTATTCAGACAGATAATGATAAGTAAAATGGACTAAATAAAATTAAGAACTCCTGTTCATCAACCACTAAGTAAACTTTCAATGTGTTCGCCTATTTATTTGAATTACAAATTAATTTAATACATTCCAATTTTATTTTTTTTTAGCATTCGGTTAAGCTATAAACTAGTTGAGGTTGTTTATTTAATTTTGCCTCAGTTTTGCTTCCCCAAGTCTCTGAAAGAAATAATTGAAAGCTTTAAAGTTGTGAAATAATAATTATTTCATTACAGTAGCTAATATTTTTTTAGCAATTACTCTTTGCAAGGCTTTCTGAGTTTCTATCTCCATTTTAGACATGATAGAAAGTAGTTTTCCAAGTTCAGAGTCTGTAAGTGGCAGAGTCAAGATTTAAATCTAAGTTGTCTCATACTTCAGTCTGCTCTTTTAACTACTCTGCTAAAATTTGATGAGTTAGAATTGCTTAGGATTCTGTACTCTTTGTGGTTGAAAAATAAACTGAAAAAAGTCAAAATAGGGAAATTGATTTGTAGCCTGATGGGGTTTAATTTGACTTGCTCTAAGCATTTGTATGATGCTAGACTTGACTGTTTATGTATATATATATCTATGAATGTAAACGGCTATAAAAATATAAGACCTGTTTCTCCCTTTTAGTTTTGGTCACATGGCTTTGCTCTAAAATCAGATAAAACATTGGCAATATGCAGAATAGGTTAGCATTAGCAACTAGAAATCGCTTGGTAAAAATGAATGGATCAATGACTATATTTACACACTAAATATGTGTTTCCAATTCACATGCAGTGTTTACTGACCACATATTGATTTTTTCTAATACATTTTGAACAAATGTAAGTGAATTCCTATTTGAATATATACATATATAATAAAACATGATGGCCCTTGATGGCATACCAGGGGCCAGGTTACTTAAGTGGAGTATTTTACATTTGAATGTAGGACTAAATTAGAAATTTCAGGGTTAGGATTTTTAAAAATAACAATTTTAACTGAAAGTTGCCCATTTTCTTTAAAAACATTTCAGTTTTTAAGAGATTCAGTGGTTTTTGAATTAGCAGATGAAAAAATGTCATGCAAATCAAAATAACATTAGCATTGAAATTTTGTTTACTTTCATTATTCTGCTTTAACTCTCATATTCTATAATCCTGAACAGGTTACTTAAATATAGGTGACCTTGTGGAAAAATCAGTATCAGGTTTTATATCAAGGGCTTGACATTATGGGTATTGCTTTGAGTAGAGAAATCAACTCCTGTTGAAAAGTCAAAAAAAAAAAGATGACTATTCTTTGCCTTTCTCAAACTTCTTTCCCTAAGGCAAAGTGTGAGCCACATTTTCAGCTCTGAGAGCTATTAATAATTCATAGGACTTCCATTTAATCTTTTAACCAAGGATTGATAGTATTGCTGCTAATGAAATGTCCTGACCAGCTGTGGCTAAATTACTCAACATTGCTTCTATTTACCTAGCCAGCTTCCCAGAGAACACCAGGAAATTGTCATAATTCCAGCAGTTGCCCTTAGGACTCTATACTATATTTCTAAGTTAGGATGGCCAATGTGTCAACATAGAGATCTGGTGACTTGATTTAATAAAGAAAACCAGCTTTAAATATGGGTTGACTTTTTTTTTCTGTTTGCACCAAGCTCTTAATGTTTCACAAATGCTGTAATGTGTTAGATACTTAATTATTCCAAATTTCAAGTTATTATCTATGAAGTATATAAGTCTGATTTATTATCTGCTTCCTATATTTTTATGAGGCTTGTTAGCAGAACTTCATTATATCTGACTGACTCCCTGATGTCAAGAAGCCATTCTTGTTAAAATATTTAACATAAAAATGAGCCAACAAATCATGGAAATGGTTTTGCTAAACAGGAAAAACAGGGTGCGATGTAAAATATTGTTTAGGACACAATTACAAATATTACGGCAATTTTAAAGCAACTATGTAAACACTCTATAAAGGGGCTACTTATGAGGAAAGCAATATTCTCCAGCTCCTCGGTGTCTCATTTTGAGCTAATTTTTCCTTTCTTTCCTCCCACGAGTGATTCGCTGACCAGTTCATTGGATTAAGGACGTTACATGGCCAGTTTAAGACCACACGTTAATTCTCGAGAGAGATACGATGTGACTCCTACCTAAAGTCCCCTAGAGCAAAAGAATTAGTCATGAAAGACATCCCACCAACCACTGCTCACATAAGTTTCAACCATGGCTAGGTAAATGAGCATTCCTAGGATAAAAAGCCTTCAGAGTAGACTTCATTTTTATTTTTTCTTTCACATTTTCTGAGATAATCCACTATTGTGTTGCATAAGGTAGTGATAATAGTAATAACGATAGCACAATAAGAATAATGCTGATGTATTTTTTTAAAATTCCAAAAGAATGGAGGAAATATATTCTGAATTAGCATAATATTCTTGCAGTTTTCTGAAAATGTATACATTAGAAAAACAGGTTGGTGTCTCCTATGACTTTTTAATACAAACTTATCTATCCCTTTGTTTTTATTAGCATGGTTCATATTAGAGTCTTGGATAAGGGCCTAGATAATTTGTTCACAGTAGCTTTTAAGTTGACTTACGGGCAAAACTGAGTAAGGGTGGAAATTCACAAGCAGATAATATAGGCAGCAGCTGCTCTCTTTCTCCACAACAGAATGGGGGCTATATTTAAGGAGGGAATGTTTTATGGTTTAAAAAAAAAAAATTCCTAGGGAAAGAAAGAAAATGAATTTTCTTGGATATTTAAATTCTGAATCATCTACAAAAAATATTTCTAGCTTAGTTTCAGTGCACAAGTACTGCAAAATTCCTTTGTTGAGAAAACCAAGTATGACCTTTTCAGAGCATCTATCTCTTTTTATCTTCTCATAACACAATGCAAGAGCTCTCCTTTCCACTGGCAACTTTAATCCAGTATTTGAGATACAATGAATGAAGAAACTAGAGGAGAAAACAGGGCACTATATTTGAGGGCATGAGTCACTTCTCAAATTTTCAAATATAGATGTGAGTGTTTTAAAAAAAATTACCTCCTGGTTGGATGCAAATCTCAGAGAATGTACTATCACTCACCAACCACTGAGCTACAGACAGCAGGGCCACATGCGATCTCTTTTGAACTATTTTAAACTTAAAAAGAAGAAGAAACCCTGTAGAATTATATCAGTGTTGACCTAGTTTCACATGTAGGCTATTCCATTTTGAAAATAGAAACATTGATGTAAGTATGATAGTGCCATTCATACTATATACCTTCTATGAGAGACCTGGGAGCAGAGGTTACGTGAAAGTTATGATCCAGTCATGGGCAAAACTAAAATGAAATGCATGTTGAGTGCTAAAGCTAGGATTTAGCTAAACTATCATTTGTGGGAAAAGCTTGTCAAATTGTCTGATGATAGGAATAGGGAACACAACCCCTCTTCTTTTAACAGAGCGTGGATGAAGCTAGGTTGCATGTTTTCAAAGTGTTAGTAGATTTGTCAAGGGATGAACTTCCGACTTGGTGTCATTTAAGAAAAAAAATTATTTCAACAGCATTGTGCTCAATAAATCTTTTTGTTAATAAAATGTACATCATAAATATTTTACTCCCATTTAATTTTATCTTAGGGAAATATATATGTACCAATAACTTCCCCCAGATTGCCAAACATTTTAATGTCTGTGATAATAACTAACAAAAAAGATTCAATAGCAAATCAATGGTTAGTTGTAAGGGATATAATTTAGATTGTAAAATATAAGATTGTTGTCAATATGTAAAGCCAAAAGCTTAAATCCAGAATACATATACATAGATCACTTCCTGATTATTTGGGAGGGAAGAAGGGTGGTGTATTGAGAAATGCAAGGATAGACTGGATCTTTTACTCTATGTTTTTTTAAGGCATATTTAAATTTCACAGAATTAAAGTATGTGGTTATCTCTATATAAATTTCTCATCTTAGTGAGTTATGTTAATCAATGTTTTAAGAAAGTACTAATTACATAAAATAAACAACCATACTTTTTATATCATTTGCAATTTAATTACTACCCTTTTCAATAGGTACTTATTTTACATGACTTTGTAGAATAGCATTGTGTACCACAGTTTTTTTTCCAACATTTCATTCCATCTCTTTCTTCCTTTGCAATAGATTTCCTGATGGCATATGCTTAACTGATTGCTCTTAATGTAGCCTAGTGATCACATTCTCCCTGGGGGTGATTGATTTACCATGGATTGTGGCCCTAACTGGCAATAAGTCATGAATTTTAAGTATGTGGCTGGTGTTGGAAAATATATCCTCACCAATTAAAAGATACACATAAGAAAGAAGACAAGTCCTCTTTTTTCTGCTCAATATTAATGTATCTACATTTTCCACCTAGAATTTTGGCAGCTATCTTTCAAACAGGAGGAAGTTAGCAAAAGGCAGTCAACACCACCAGTAGTGGACAATGTAAAATGAATGAGATCTTGGCTGGGCTGGTGGCTCACACCTGTAATCCCAGCACTTTGGGAGGTGAGGCTGAGGCGAGTGGATCACCTGAGGTCAGGAGTTGGAGACCAGACTGGCCAACATGGCGAAACGCTGTCTCTACTAAAAATACAAAAATTAGCCAGGCATGGTGGTGCACACCTGTAATCCCAGCTGCTAGTGAGGCTGAGGCAGGAGGATCACTTGAACCTGGGAGGAGAAGGTTGCAGTGAGCTGAGATCATGCCATTGCACTCCAGCCTGGCAGCAAAGTGAGAATCTGTCTCAAAAAAAAAAAAAACCCAAACAAACAAACAAACAAAAAACAATCCTGTGATGGCACTGAACAGTTGAACTAACTAGCCCTTTAGGCACTCTGCCTCAGCTACTTTTAAGTATAAATATAGGTCCTTCCATTATTGAAACAATTTACATCCAGAATTTCTATTATTTGAAATTAAGGCATTCCACATTTTTGACAGTGATTTTAGTAGCCTCGTCATAAACACATTACAGTGATTACCTCTGGATATATGGACAGCTAATACACATATAAAAAGATATTCTATACCATATGTCATTAGAAAAATGCAAGTTTAACAAGGAGATCCCAGTACACACCCAATAGAATAGTCAAAATCCAGAATACTGACACCAACTGCTGGTGTGGATGTGGAGCAACAGAAAATCTCACTCACTCCTGATGGAAAGGCTAAATGATACAGCCACTTTGGAAGACAGTTCAATGGTTTCCTATAAAACTAAACATACATTGTCATACAGTTCAGCAATCATGCTCCTTGTGATTGAGCATGTGATTAAGAATTTACTCAAAAAGAGTTGAAAAGTTATGTCTACACAATAACCTGCAGACAGATATTGACAGCCTCTTTCTTCATAACTGCCAAAACTTTGGAGCAACCCAGATATCTTTTGGTTGGTGAATGGATAAATAAACTGTGGTCCATCCAGACAATAGATGGATCTCTCCCTCCAGTGGATGTCAATCCAATGTTTGAGATATAATGAATGAGAAAATTAAATGAGAAAATGGTGTACATATATAGAGTATAAGTCATGCATCTCTAATTTTCAAATATAAATAGGAGAGCGTTAAAATTACTTCTAGTTAAGAATGTAAATCTCTGAGAGTATACCAAAGAAATGGGCTATCAAGCCACGAGAAGACATGGAGAAAACTTAGCAGAGCAATATGTATTCAACGGGTAAGATAATGTAATATGTACTCAATGGGTAAAATACTAAGTGAAAAACAGCCAGTTTGAAAAGACTGCATACTGTAGGCTTCCAACTGTATTACACCTTGGAAAGGGAAAAGTATGGAGAGACTAAAAAGACCAGTGGTTGCCAGGGGTAGGGGAAGGACAGGATGAACAGTTGGAACAAAGAGGATGAACAGTTGGAACAGAGAGGATGAACAGTTGGAACAGAGAGGATGGTTAGGATCGTAAAACTACTCTGTATGACACTATAATGGTGGATACATGTCATGATACATTTGAGCAAATTCGTGGGACCTACACCACCAATAATGAGCCCTAATGTAAACTATAGACTCTGGGTAAAAATGATGTGCCAATGCAGGTTCATCAGTTGTCACAAATGCACCACTCTGGTGGGGGATGTTGACAGCAGGAAAGGCTGTACATACATGAGGGAAGAAG
Source organism: Cheracebus regulus (assembly GCA_963574635.1). Lineage (NCBI taxonomy): Eukaryota > Metazoa > Chordata > Mammalia > Primates > Pitheciidae > Cheracebus > Cheracebus regulus. The sequence continues at coordinate 167,817 of CAUYQU010042737.1, forward strand.
CATAAGGGAAATCTCTGTACCTTCTGCCCGATTTTTCTGTGAAACTAAAACTTCTCTAGAAACAATGTTTATTTAAAAAAGACAAATACAGTCTTCCATATTTATGGGTTATTCATCTGTCAGTTCAACCAACCATGATAGAAAATATTCCAGAAACAAAGAATTTACATGTACAGACATTTTTTCTTATTTGCTAACAAATACAGTACTACTATTTACATAGCATTTAACTTGTATTATAAGTAATCTAGAGATGATTTCAAGTATATGTGAAAATGTGCGTAAGCTATATGCAATACTACAACATTTTGTATAAGAGATTTGAGTGTCTGTGGATTTTAGTATCTGTAGTCCTGAAACCAATCCCCTATGGACACCAAGGAATGACTGTACTGTATGATTCCACTTATATGAGGTATTTACAGTAGTAACATTCATAGAGACAGAGAATAGTGAGAAGGTTGCCAGGGGGTGAGGGGAGATATATATATATATATATATATATATATAACTTGAAACATTACTTCTGTTCAGTTATCTTCTGCATTTTAGGGGTAAGTACTCTCAAGCACACTATTTGTTAAAGCTGTGATTTTGAATGGTTATGCTGGTAAAATTTGAATTTTTCTTTTATATTAATTTTTATCCATGCACTTGCAGGCAGGCGTAACATGTCCCTATAATTAAAATAAGCCAGTTTTTAAGTCAAGAGTTTCTTAGAAAATAACTTACATTGTAGGTTTCAGGTGACGTATTCCTGCATGTTAGAGGGAGATTAATATGATACAGCATTGTAAAATTACTGACCCAAAAATAATAAAAATGCCTTATTTTATATAAGGTATCACAACAATATGGTACTTTCTAAAAGGCAGAATCATACCATATCAATCTTCCATGTCTCCAGTGGATGTTTCGGCAGTACACTACAGTAAGATGATTGAAGAGCAACTTCGTGTACTGTTTTGTAGAACCTAGGTAAGACTACAAAGACCAGTAGACTGAGATCTGAGAAGGTTTTAAATTGCCTGTGGGTAACTAAAGGTGCCTCAACAGAGGAGGAGAGAAATTTAGTCTTTCAGAGAACAAAGTGAAAACTTTTTCCATCATAAAAAGAAGTTAATAGGCTTAGATTTAATATTACTTTAAATGTAAATTTTACTTAAATGGCTACTTTATCACCCAAGTGTATTTTAATATGTTAAGCCAATTACTTTTTCTGGGCATTCAAGAGACTGTTAAATGCCTTTAATCACAATATACTGGAGACAATTAAATGATGGTATATTCCAGATAACTCAGCATGCACTTGCACTCAGAATACGTAATTTCAAATATAAAACCACAACAAACAAAGAAGCCTGTTTTACTCATGGGAATTTGAATATATATACATTTATAACCTCATAGTATATATTCTGTGCCAGTTTGAGCTTGCAGGTTTAATGATGCTTTGTTTAAAAAAAAAAAAAAAGGAAAGAGAAAAAAAAAAGTCATACATCCAAACAGGCTGAGTACAATGGTTTAAGAAAGATAATTGAAATATAATGCATTCTTACATCTATTTTAGCTTGTGCATTCATTCCTGGTCTGTCTCTATCTATCCTTTCTCAATCACGCACTCTCTCTTTCTGTCTCTCTTGCTTTCTCTCGTTTCCTTAAAGTCCACCAAAAGAAGCAGTTCTATTATAAATTTATTTTTCTCACAATGACATGGAAATTACTTTTCTGTACTTATTTCAATAACAAGTAAAGTTTTTTATTCAGAGATGTCAAAATATATGAAATACACATTGCACCATCTGGACAAGGCTGCACACTTATAATACTATTTTGGGAAATAGAATGTAAGTCCGCTATATTCTAAAGTTTTCTCTGTTTAAAAGAAACCCTTATACCTGAATTGAGTTATGATGAAAATCTAAAACACCTAGACATTCTTAAGGCCTACACCCAGGTAATTTAGCTAGCATGCTCAAGTCAAATCACTTCTACACAGCATGTAAGATGTTATCACTTTAGGTTTTTGGCTTAAAAGGTTTCATTTCTACATCAAGCTCAATTGATTCTCAGTTCTAATTTTGTCTAAGACAGATTACACAGATTGCAATGATGTCAGTCAAAGCTGATTGGGGTTTTTCTCTTTTTAAAATACCTAGACAAGTTTTAATAGAATTTTTATGTAAAAATGTACATCTTAACTAAACCTCTTGTAAAACATCAAAACAACTTTGAAATTGTAAGCTCTTTCATATGTCTGTTGAGCATCTGTTATGTATCATTGCAAAATTCCATGAATAAGAAATACTAACATATAGGATATGATCTCTGATGGCCAGTTGGGGCATCAAACACACAGGTAACCAACTGATAAAATACAATATGGCCAGTCAGTGGAGCATGGGAGTTAAAAGTAATGTTGTGACATTGGTAGTCTTGGATTTGAGTTGAAGTTTTGAAACGTACTTAGTTACCTAACCCCAGTTTATTTAAAAAACAAACAAAAAAAAACAAATATTTGTTGTACTTAATAAGATTATAGGTCTAAAATGCTTAACACAGTGTCAGCCACTTTATAGAACTTTATGCCCATCTCGTTGTTAATATTATGATCAGTATTATGATTAAGGCATGCACCAAAGGCTATGGGTGAAGATAACAGGATGTTAATGTTTCCCAGTTTGGAAACATCAAATTACTAGAACTTTGGATGCGAGCGGGGAAGACTCTTCAGAGGAGGTAACAGTAAGACTTCAACACCTCTGTTGCTTTGCGTCTTCAGCAGTTTTGGAACTTGCTAATTGTTCTCATTTCTAACAGTTATTTTTATATAACAAAATGTATGTAACAGTTATTATTATATAACAAAACGTATACAATAGTTTTTGTTATATACAGAAAAAAAACACACAAGCCTAGAAGTAACCATCAATTGTCTTTACCGAGTTATGAATGAAAGTTTGACCTTCGCTGGATCTTGGAGTCATTTTACTCCAAAATGTTATTTCCATGCTATTTTATAAATATGTATTTCCTAATAACTAAATATGATTTTATACCTAGTTTAGAAAACTGTATTTAGAAATGTTTAAACTGGAAATAATTCTCTGGAATGTGATAGTCTTCAGCATCCCTTTCTCAGGCAAAGGCCTTTAAATACATTTCAAAGAACACAAAACTTACATGAATTGGATAGATTTATGATTTTGTGTAATCCTTCTCAGTGGAGTTTCTGTGGCATTAACTTTGACGTAACTATCATTTCCATCTCTATCATTCCCTAAATATGACCGAATGTTTTAATGCAAGTGTAAAAGTTACATTTTTAGGATAGACTTAAAATGAGAAGTACAAAAAAATTACATTAAAGCACAGATTATTTTTAACAGAATAGAGATGTGAAAAAAAGAATAATTGTCTTGAAAAGAGATGTCTTTAAGAGTGCATTTGTTAGTTTCCTAATGTTACTATAACACATTACTGCAAATTCAGTGGTTTAAAACAAAAATAATGCATTTTCTTACATATCTGGAGGTCAGAAGTCTAAAACTCGGATGTTGGTAGGTCTGCATTACTTCTGGGGGTGGTTGCCTTCTCAAGCTTCCAGAGGCTGACTGAATTCCTTAGGAAGCCTCATCCTCCATCTTTAAAGCAGCAGCAGCATATTCTCTCTTCTCCGACCTCTGCTTAAGTCCTTACATCTCTGTCTCTTTGACTTGACCTTCCTGCCTTACTCTTACGAAGACCCTTGTGATTACAGCAGGCCCACCCACATAATCTAAGATTACCTCCCAATTTCAAGACCCTTATTCACATTTGCAAAGTGCATTTAAGGTACAATATTCACAGGTTCCATGGATTAGGATTTGGGCATCTTTAGAGGACCATCATTCACCCAAATTTGATGAAGCAAGCCAACTGGCATGCTGCCTCCCTGATGATCTTGGCAGGAAGCAGATGACCACACACAAAGGGCAACTGAGGAAAACTCCAAAAAGGACTGTTTATAAAGTTGTGAGCAATGCATACAGCAGGAATCTAGTAAGTTTAAAATTAGCAACAGTGAAGTTTAAAGTGCCAAGGCAACGTACCTGGTCCTAATATCTGGAGTCGGTAGCTTTAGAAAAGGGTCCCCCCGAGGGATCTTCATAAAAAACAGTTTCATAATCCAAATTAATTTTTTTGAGTGCCTACTACAAATCATATGTATATAAGGGTACTTGCATCAATATACATTGAAAAATATTTATTTTGTAAGTTAAATATGAGTGCTCCATCTACAGTACATTTCATATACACATTTGCATATTATATATAGTGCATAGGTCTAAAGCATTTACTTATTTATATATTTATTTATTGTCTCATTGATAATATTCTGTAGACTGCTAACTAGAGCACCCAAGGGACTTACTATATTACATTTTTATATTAGTGACTAAGAACAAGAACATTCAATACTAAGCTAGACCCAACAACAAAAAATGTTAATGATATTTGCATTTTCCTAAGGAGAATATATATAAGAGCCCATGAATATACTGCAGAATTAAAAATAATTTCATAGTATTTATCGGCTAAAATATATCTTGGACCAAGCCATGCTTCCCAGGGCAATCCTGAGAAAATGATTCTTATTAATTTGAGAAAGTATTCTCAATAGGGCAAATGAAGAATGACATCTACCATTGATATCAAATGCTAAAGAAATGATCAGTAGAGAATTCTGTGAAAATAGATTGGTTTTTCCTTTGAGTATATCCAACTGATTAGGCTTATAAATTCAAGTGAATATTACTTTTGTTTCTGGAATATATCTGAATTACAAATTTTAAAAAAATCTAAAAGTAGTAGATATATATTAAATAACCTATTTTCCACTCAAAGACAGGATGCTACTCGACAAAAATTCACCTGTAATAGTACCCCTATTTTCTTCTGATACCTTTAAAGTATCTTAGATCATTTTGTCACTGAAAAAATTTGCCAGTAATAAAATAGAGCAAAAGCAAGAGATACTCAGAAGACAGTTATTAATCACTTAATACCAATAGTAATGAGTTGTAACACTTTTTGGATATTTGCATTTTACTACTGATAAGAGATTTTATTGATGACTTTTTGTGTGGGAAAGTAGTAAATCGAAAGAACACAAGGAGGAAAAGCCTGTGTGTTTAGCTACGCAATGTGATATGAGTGTCATAGTTTGTTACCACATTGTCCTATTTGAATGCAAAATAAAATTATACCTTATATTTTCCCTCCTTTACTAAAATGTCTAAACAAATAAAAAGTAGTTGTAATAAAGTGGCATCATTTGCTCATCCAAATATTTTTGTTAAAACAAATAATTAGAGAAGATAATAAAAATATAAGCTAAATAGAAACTATAAGACATCGACGTTATTTTTCTATATTCTATGCTATCAATATTCATGTACTTTATATTTTCATGATAATTGGAAACAATCTGATTTTAGCAGCAATACTTTATTTTTTAATCCCAAATCTAAGTTTTATGTATACATATTTCTTATTAAGTAGTCTTAAATGCTAACTAACAACTGTTCATAATCCTCACGGTATAAGGGAAGAATGGTAGAAAAATCACTCTTCCATCTTTGTAAGTCATCTCTCCTTTCATAATTATTTGTTTGGTCTTTGATATATAACTAACTTCTTTCAGCACAAATTTCCTAACCTGTAAAGTTGAAAGAGAAATATTTTTCAAACTTATTATGAGGCTTATTAAAAAAATAAAGCAGATTCCAGATGCAGTGGCTCATGCCTTTAATCCCTACATTTTGGGAGGCTGAGGCAGATGGATCACCTGAGGTCAGGAGTTCAAGACCAGATTGGCCAAAATGGAGATATCTCGTCTTTATTAAAAATACAAAAATTGGCTAGGCATGGTGGCGTGTGCCTGTAATCCCAGCTACTTGGGAGGCTGAGGCAGGAGAATTGCTTGAACTCAGGAGGCAGAGGTTGCAGTGAGCTGAGGTCGTGCCACTGTACTCCAGCCTGGGAGACAGAGTGAGACTCTGTCTCTAAATAAATAAGTAATAGAGAAAAAAATGGCTTGAGATTATAAAGCATTACATGAATATTATTATTAAGACAGTGGTATTGAAACTACGATCAGAATACACCTAGATTTTCCATGAAGAACTGAAGAACTATCTAAGGTTAACGTGGATCAGAAAAGGCAGATTTACTTGAATAGTTTGACTGTTATTTGTTTTTTATACTGGACTTTAAATAAAATGTTTAAAAACCCATTGATTTAAAATAACATCATTTTCTGTCAGCAGTGCCTGGACTACGTTAATGAATGAATGCTGTGAACTTGCAGTTTCTAGAATGAAAACTTTTGTGATAGATGTCTATGTTTCTATCATGTAAAAGTCTAAATGTAGAAGAGGGTCTTTTGCAGATGGATAGTTCTATCCTGCTAATAATTCCAAGATGTCTGCTGTGGTTCATGTTATTCCTCACCAACAAAAGAGAAAAAAGAAAAATCCAGGGCAAACAGCTTTGAAAGGATGACTCTAGAGCTGCACACATTATATTCACACATATTCCATTTGTCCAAACTTAGTCATATGACTAAGTCTAGTCCCCCTGACTAAAAGGGACTCTGAGAAGTGTAGCTTGCACTTGTAGTGGCTATGTGCCCATTTAAAACTCAGAGAGTTTTTTTCCTTAAAGAAAAACACAAGGTATTCATATTCTTCAGGACACAAATAGGACTTATAAAGTTCATTTTGTTTTTTAACTGAGGAATTATATCCTCTGTTGTATAAAAGAGGGTTGGTAATAAGCACTGGGGCTCATTAGAGTAACTGCAGCTTGTGAGGAACTTCTAAACCAAAGTTGATACAATTAAAGGTTAGGTATCAGAAAAAAAGAAAAGGAAAAAAGGAAGAAATATTTCTCCAATGATAAGTAAAAGTCTTTTTTTCATATGAACCAAAAATAAATCTGTGACTTGAATTTTGTCATAATTGAAGTATAAAATACTTTAAGCATAATATTTCATTTTCTTCAAAAAAAATGAAACCAATATTACATTGCTATTATAAATTAGAATGAAAAATGATAAATACTCATAATCTCAAATTGTAGTTTGGTTTCAATGTATATAGCTGCAGTAAGTATGTCATGGCAGTGTGTCAGGTAAAGACGGTAGAGATTTTGAAAAGCAATGTTAGTGTGAGACATTGGGACGTACATACCTCATTTTATTGTGCTTTGCTTAGTTGAGCCTCACAGATATGGCATTTTTCACAAATGGAAGGTTTTTGATAACCATGCCTCGAGAACGTCTGTCAGCACCATGCTTTTAACAGTATTATCATTTTTGTACATCTGTGTCAAATGTTCCAGATTTTTAAATTATTATTATATCTATTAAGGTCATTTTTGACAAATGATCTTTGATGTGATTAATGTAATTGTTTTGGGGCTTCATGCCTGTGCCCATATGAGACTGTGAACTTAATCTGTGAATGTTGTGTGGGTTCTAACTACTCCAATGACTGGCTGCCCTCCGTCTCTCCCCCTCTCCAGGGGTAACCCTATTCTCTGAAACACAAGAATAATTGAAATTTGGCCAGTTCATAACCCCACAATGGCCTGTAAGTGTTCAAGTGAAATACAGAGTCACATATTACTGACTTTCAATCCAAAGCTAGAAATGATTAAGCTTAATGAGGAAGACATCTCGAAAGCTGAGACACACTGAAAGCTAGGCCTCTTGCTCAGTTAGCCCAAAACAGTTGGTGAAGGGAAATCAGGAGCTTGAGACCAGCCTGGCCAATGTGGTGAATACCCATCTCTGCTAAAAATACAAAAATTAGCAGGTTGTGGTGGCATGTACCTGTAATCCCAGCTACTCCAGAGGCTGGGGCACAAGAATTGCTTGATCCAGGAGGCAGAGGTTGCAATAAGCTGAGACCGTGCCACTGCACTTAAGCCTGGGCAACAGAACAACACTATATCTCAAAAAAAAAAAAAAAAAAAAATAGTTCTTGGAGAAAATTAAATGGGCTACTCCAGTGAACATATGAATACTTAAAAAACAAAAAAGCAAAACAATCTTTTATTGTACTTATGGAGAAAGGCTAAGTGATCTAAATAGATGATCAAGCCAGCTGCAATATTCCCTTAAGCCAAAGCCAAATTCACAGCAATTTTCTGAAGGTGCAGAGAGCTAAGGAAGCTGTCAAAGAAAAGATTGAAGGGAGCAGTGCTTGGTTCATGAGGTTGAGTGAAATAAGCCATCTCCATAACATAAAAGTAGAAGGTGAAGCAGCAAGCCCTGATAGAAAGGCTGCAGCAAATTATCCAAATGATCTAGCTCAGATAATTATTGCAGGTGGCTACAACTATACAATAGATTTTCAGTGTAGACGTAATAGCATTCTACTGGAAGAAGACGCCATCTAGGTCTTTCATAGCTAGAAAGAAATTGATGCCTGGCTTCAAACTTTAATGGCTGACTCTCTTAATAAAGGGTAATGCATTTTTTTAGCAATAAAGTATTTCAAAAGTATGTATATTGTTTTTTAGACATAATGTTATTGCACATTTAATAGACTACAGTGTAATATAAACATATCTTTTATATGCACTGGAAACGAAAAATTCCTGTGGCTGGTTTTATTGCAATGTTCACTTTATTGTGGTAGTCTGAAAATAAAGACACATTATCTCCGAGGTATACCTGTATTAGTATTAGACATTACTGAGAAAATGCCCAGTGGGTTAGACTCTAATATTTCATAAACTCTTGTTTAACAAGTTCTAATTCTTAGGATTTGTTTTCTGGGTAGCAATTTCAGAAAGGCTTTATACTGTGTATATTCCTGGTACATTAATATTCAAAATATACAAAATTGATAAAAACTAAAAAACTTTAAATTAAGTAATCAATTAATTTTTATTTACCCATTTTTAATTCAATAAATAAAAATTTATAAAATCCACATTTAAACATTTAACCTATTAATACCAATTGCTAAAATGGGTACTTTTCCCTTCTCAAGTAGTTTTTGACTTATCAGACCAAGACTTCAAAGTAGCAATTGTAAACATATTTAAAAATTATGTAAACCAGGCCAAAAGACAAAGACAAAAAGAAAACCTCTAAAACTGAAGAGATAAGCAACTCGTTACATATAGAAAAACTGCAATGTCAACACCATGTAGCTTCTCAGAGATACAATGAATGTTTAAAAGCAATGGAGCATTACATTCAAAGCATTGAAAGAAAATTACTTCAAGCAATAATTCTACACCCAACAAAACCATCTATCAAAAGTGAAGGCAAAATAAAGACTTCCTCAGATAAACAAAGACAGAAATTATTCTTAATCTGCCTTACTAGAAGTAGTAGAAAAAGTCCTTCTATATAAAAGAAAATAACAACAGTCAGTAATTCTAATCCAATAAAAAGTACCAGAAAGGGTAATTCTGCAGAAATTTTGAAAGACAGCATGAATATATATTTTTCTTTTATCCTCACTAGTTTAAAAGAGAATTACATAAAAGAATTATTATATAAAACTATATTGTTGAGTTTGTAATACATAGATATATATGAAACAAACAGGAAAAATTTGAGAATGAGTAAATTGTATCAAAGTTTTATATTTTACTGGAACTAAGTTAGCACTTATATACAACAGGATGATAAATTCAGATGCATATTATAATTATCAGAGTAACCACTGTGAAAATAACTCAAAATGATCTGGTAAACAATCAGCAAGGAAGAAAAGTGGTACATTAAAAGAAGGCAGTAACGGAGGAACAAAAAAGCAGAAAAAAAAATCTTTAAAATTCAGAAGACATTTAGAAAGCAGATTGCAAAAGAGCAGATGTAAATCCACTCATATCAGTTGTTACACTTAATGAAAATGAATTAACTACTAAAAATGAGAGCACTGAAATTATCAGACAGGCTTTAAAAATAAGAAATATTTAACTATCTGCTGTGTATAAGAAATACAATTTAGATTCAAAGACACAAACTGATTGGAAGTAAAAGTTAGACTGCACAGAGGGTAGCCCTAAAACAGTTGGAGTGGCTTTGCTAAAAACAAGCAAAACAGACTTGGAAGATACCAAATAGCATTTGAGACAAAGAGGAAGGAGACTTTATTATGGCTAAATAGTTAATTCTTCAGAAAGTTGCAACAATTTTAAATATAAATGTATTGGGATAGAGAGAACAACAGCCATCCAAAATTTTTCACATTCTTATCCTCAAATCCTGTAAATACGTTACATTACATGCAAAAGGGAATGAAGTGAAAAATGGAATTAAGGTTGCTAATCAGCTGAGCATAAGATAGGAAGATTACATTGAATATTGTGGGTAGGACCCATGTAATCATGGAGTCCTAAAGAGTGGAAAAGAAAGGCAGGAGAGAACACTGGTGTGATACAGTGCATGAAGGCCTTGACCCACTGTTGCTGGTTTTGAAGATGGAGGTAGAGGCCATGAGAAATGCAATCAGCCTTTATAAACCGGAAAAGTGAAGGAAATAAATTCTCTTCTAGAGCCTCCAGAAAGGGAGACAGCCCTGCTGACTGACTGATTTTAGTCCAGTGAGAACCACATAAGAGCTCTGACACACAGGGTTATGAAATAGTAAAAGTGTATTGTTTTAAGGCATTAAATATGTAGTAATTTTGTACAGAAGCAGTAGAAAATTAATATGCTTATGTAACTCCATAATAGGGGCCCAAATTACCATAAGCACAAATGGACACACTGTCAGAGAGAAGTAAACAATAAAGTAATTGGAATTCAAAATTTAAAAATATATGTAATTTATAATAGCACAAAAATGTTTAGGTATAAATTTAACACACCATATTCAGGATCTATATGCCGAAAAGTGCAAAACACTGACAAAATAAATCAAAGAAGATATAGAGATGTACATAGCCCACAGATTAGAAGGATTAATATAGTTAAGATTTCAATTCTCCCCAGTTTTATCTATGCATTTAACTCAATACCAGTCAACAACTCAATACCTTACAGTTAATATGACAGGCTGATTCTCAAATGTATATGAATGCCAAGTTAACTCCATAAACTAAAGGATTTTTGAAAAGTAAGGATAAAGTTGAAGGATAAATATCATTTTAAAGACCTACTATAAAGCTATAATGTGAGTGATATCATAAAAATGTACATATTGAAAAGCAGAACAGAAAAGAAAGCCCAGAAACAAACCCCCAAAATATAGTCAACTGATTTTTGACAAAGGTAAAAAAATACAACTTAAATTTTCAATAATATTAGAATTGCTAAAATAGTGGACATTCATATAGACACAAAAATAATAACAACACTGCTTTATACCTCACAATCAATAGAAATTAATCAAATGCATATCTTAGACTTAAGTCTAAAATGTAAAAAACAAAAAGTTTTAGTATAAAACAGAAGAGAAAGTGTGCCTAACTTGGGGTTAAAGACTTCTTAGATACAACCTATAAGTACAAAATCTAAAAAATGGATGAAAGGAAATTTATAAAATCAAAGACATTTGCTATCTAAAATACACTATCAAGGAAATGAAAAGAAAGTCACAGACTGGAAGAATATAAATGTACAAGTTATATTTCCTGAAAAGGACTTGAATCCAGACTATAAAAAGAATGCTTAAAACTCAATAATAAGAAAATAGTAACTAGGCTTAATACCTGGGTGATGAAATAATATGCACACCAAACTCCCATGACAGGTGTTGTAAAAAACCTTCTCATGTACCCCCAAACCTAAAATAAAAGTTAAAATAATAATAATAATTTTATAAAACACAAAATCTGTGAAACACAAGAAAACAAAGAATAAGATAAAGTACGCCTGTTTAAAAAAAAAAGAATTCAAATAGCCCTTAATGATGAGAAAAATATCTGAGTAAACATAATGTAAACAGATGTCAAATAAACACATGAAATACCCTCAATGCCATTTATTATTAGAAAAAGGCAAAACCACGATGACGCATTGCTACATCAAAATTTAAATGTCTACAATTCCAAAACATTGGCATTCCCAAGTGCTGTTTAGGCTGTAGAGTATTTGAAACTTTCATGCATCACTGGTGGAGATATAAAATAATATAGTAACTTTAGTAAACAATTTGGAAGTTTCTTATAAACACCTGCCATACAACTCAGCATCAGGTCCCTAAGTATGAACCTTAGAGAACTGAAAATTCGGCCAGGTACGGTGGCTCATGTCTGTAATCCCAGCACTTTGGGAGGCCGAGGCAGGCAGATCATGAGGTCAGGAGTTTGAGACCAGCCTGGCCAATGTGGTGACACCCCGTCTCTACTAAAAACACAAAAGTTAGCTGGGCGTGGTGGCATGAGCCTGTAGTCCCAGCTACTCGGGAGGCTGAGGCAGGAGAATTGCTTCAATCCAGGAGGTGGAGGTTGCAGTGAGCCACCTGGCAACAGAGCGAGACTCCAACTCAAAAAAAAAAAAAAAAGAGAGAGAATTGAAAACTCCTGTTCAAATGAAAACCTGTACAGAAATATATTTAGCACTTTATTCATGATTGCCAACCATTACAAATGACTTAGATGTCATTCTCAACTGGTACATAGAAAAACTATAGAAAATTTATACAATAGAATTCTATTCCATGATGAAAAATGAACTATGGATTTATGCAGCAACAATATGGATAAATTTTTACTGTGTTTTGCTAAATGAAAGAAGGCAGACCCAAATGGCTACATAGTATCTAATTCCATATACAAGATACTTTTGAAAAGGCAAAACTATAAGAAAATAATTGTTAAAGTGGTTAAGTTATATGGTTTCCATGTATGTATCTATGTATCTATCTACCTATCTTAGCAATGTAGATGAAATGTAAAGTGTGATATCCGTAACAAAAAGGTTAAGAGGGGCAATATTAGAAGTATATTATTGTAAGATTCTTATATGAAGTAATATAATATTACTTAACAGGAAACTGACAACGATGTGTGCTATAAACCCTAAAGCAACAACTAGAATAACAAAGCACTAAAATACAGCTAAAAGTCAACTACAGAAAATAATACATAACATTCGATTGATTCAAAGGAAAGAAAAGGGTTCATAGAACACATGTGGCAGATGAAAAACATCAAAATGACAGATCTCAAGGTAATCAGGTAATTGCCAGAATGCCTGTATGGGGATCTCCATAGAAAACAACTATTGAACTAGTCAAAATCACTGGACAATGTTTTAAATTATCTGGACCCTGATCAAAGGGAATAAAGCAAACCGAGAAACATTTATTCAAGATAATCCTCTAAGCCTTATTAAAGATAGCAGGGGACTGTGGCATTTGAGCCAAAGGCTTCCCCCATTTTTCCAACTCAGAGTTGCAGAAGTATATTCCAGAAAGACATAGCATCTAGTGATGATAGTTTCCAATCCCTCCTCCAGAGTCTGCTCTGTAATATAGTCTCCATGCAGGGAAGTCAGGGGAGTTGGGGCCTCCAAAGTTTCCTCCAGGTCTGAAATGTGCATGATGTATCATTGAGAAGGAATCCATATCCAGGCATAAAGTCCCAAACAACAGAGGTCAAAATGCAAGCAATCAGAGAATTCTAACAGCTCCAAGATTCTAGTAGAAACAGATAAAGTGACAGAGTAATAACACTTAACACAGAGATACATGGAAAGAGACAGTCGAAGAGGACCTGCTAAGTTCACGCTCACCTGTAGTGTTCTAGAAGGCTGTGCACATGTGCTAGATTGCAGTCACTTAAGAGCAACAAGAGAGGATAAAAGAGAGGGTGCTTGTGAGCTACTCATTCATAGTTGAACAGAGGGAGGAACTGTAGACTTCACGAAATATAATTAAATATTTTTTTCTCTTTACTATCAACCAATTTTCAAAATAAAAGCATAATGCAATAGCTTTAAAATTATATCATTGGGACTATGATATAATCGCTTTAAAATTATATAATTTAAAATTATAACATACAGAAATATATTAAACATGATGGCCAAAAGGAGGAGGAGAGTAATGAGAACATGGTGGAGCAAAAAGCCAATGACATAAAGGAAAAGATAATGAGAATAGGAAATGGTAAATAAGAATGCTAACACAAAAATTATGTAAAATATTTTCTCCTTTCTTCTCTTAGCTTCTTTAAAAGTCATGAGATGATAAAAGGTAATAATTATAACACGATATTGGGTTTGTAACATATATAGATGTAAGACGTGATAATAGCAGAAATATGGGTGGAGAGAATAGAACTATATTGGAGTAAAATTGCTATATTCCTCTAGAATAAAGATCCCATAAATCTGAAGTAGATTCTTATGAGTTAATATGCCTGTTGAGAACTCTAGAGCTGTCATAAAACTAATTCAAAAAATAAAATGCAGTAGAAAATTTCTACTCAATGCAAATGAGGGAAGTAAAGATGCTACAGAGGAAAAAAATGTGAATAAGACATACAGAAAACAAATAGCAAAATGGCAGATATAAATCCAGCAACATTAATTATAACATGAAATTTTTAAGTAGATTAACAGTCCGACAAAAGCCAGAGATCATCATACTGAAGTATAAACAATGCCAAAGTATAAGCTGTCTAAAAGGCAAACTCTTTAAATTTAAATATTTAGGCCAGGGGCAGCGGCTCATGCCTGTAAACACAGCACTTTGGGAGGCCAAGGCAGGTGGATCTCTTGAGGTCAGGAGTTCGAGATCAGCCTGACCAACATGGTGAAACTCTGTCTCTAATAAAAATACAAAAAAAAAAAAAAAATTAGCCAGGCATGGTGGCAGGCACCTGTAATCCCAACTACTAGGGAGCTTGATGTGCAAGAATCACTTAAACCTAGGAGGAGGAGGTTGCAACGAGCCGAGATCGTGTCATGGCACTCCATCCTGGGCAACAGAGCCAGACTAGGTCTCAAAAAAAAAAAAAAAAAGATTTAAATAGGTTGAAAGTGAAAAGATAGAAGAATGTAAGCTTGATGCAAATAGAAAGCATAACAGAGTGAGAGTAGCTACATCATTATCAGACAAAATAAGCTCTAAGGCAGAAATGTTTCTAGAAACAGAGTGGGTCATTGTATAATTAAAGGATCAGTCCCTCCGAAAAATGTAATCGTTGAAAACATGTATCTGATAAATAATATAGTCTCCAAAAAGATAAATCAAAATTGAAAGTCGTTTTTTTTTTAATGCTTTCAACAATAACTATTGGAGATTTCAATAGCCTACTCAGAATACTGGAGAGAAGTACTATATTTAAGATAAACAAAAATATGTAAGACTTGAACAACACTGTAGACCTAAAACATATCTAAAGAACATTCTAACCAATGCCACCAAATGCACATTTTTCTCAAGGGCACATGAAAGATTCCCCAGGTCCACCAGGCCATAACCTATAGCTCAATACATTAAAATAAAAAAAAAAATTTTAAACCCCTGAAATTGCACAAAATATATTATCCTGTCACAATACAATTAAAACTAGAAATGAGCAAGAAAAAGATTTGGGGGACATTTCCAAATATATGAAAATTGAACAACATACTTCTAAATAGCCAAGTTGTAAAAGAAGACATTACAAGAAATATTAGAAAATACTTTGGGGGCAAGTGCAGTGGCTCATGCCTATAGTCCTGGCAACTTGGGGAGCCAAGGTGGGCAGATCACTTGACGTCAGGAGTTTGAGACCAGCCTGACCAACATGATGAAACCCAGTCTCTACTAAAAATACAAAAATTAACCAGGCATGGTGGTGCACACCTGTAATCTCAGCTACCTGGGAGGCTGAAGCAGGAGAATCACTTGAACCCAGGAGGTAGAGACTGTAGTGCCAAGATCGCATCACTGCACTCCAGCCTGGGCAACAGAGCAAGACTACTTTGGGCTACGTTAAAATAACATATAACTCCACAATTCATATGCATTTGAAAATTCTGTTGTTCGTTAGTTTCTCATAATTTTCAATAAGGTTAAAATAGCTAACGATGTTCAAGTCTTCTATTTCTGCATCATTCTGAGTCTTCTGAGAATTATTTGTGAAGACAGAATTAATTGAAGATTAATTGGGAAATGTACATATAAAAGATAAAGAGGAGGGGAAGGAGAAGATAAGGAGAGCTTTCAAGGGGCAGTACAGCTCTGATACAGAATAAAAGAGAAAAAAGTAAAGAAGGGAGATTGGGTGAAGTGAGCCTCAGATCACTGCACTGTTCTGAGAAAGCTTAGTTCAAGTTAATGGATAATTATTGAAAACTGCTTGCCAATTAGAGAATTCCTCTGCTGGGCATGAACAGCCTTCATCAGTACCCTGACCATCGCACATTGACTACCAGCACCCTGGGAGAAGTGTGGCCATGACGCCAATCACACAATGGACCTGCAGACGCGGCGGCTGGTGAGCATCAGTCAATGTTTTGCACACAAGTTCTCTTGAGTGGCACTCCGTCTCTACTAGGATGCTATTACTGGTTTGTACTCTCTTTATTCTATAACTTACTGAGAAAAAAAGTGTTGAAACATAGAGATAAAACTGCAGGGTTTTCAAAAATTTCTCCTATCAGGTATGCTTTATATATTTTGAAGTTCTGTTATTGGGTATACTTATAATTAGAACAGGTATGTCTTCTTGATACCTGGGAACACTTATAATTTTCACGTCTTTCTTTATTCCTTGTAATATTCCTTGTCCTGCAGTCTTCTTTTCAGATATTAGTGCTTGATATCTTAGTGTTCACATGAGGTATCTGTTGCAATCCTTTTCTCCTCTAATCTATTTTATCTTTATATCTGTTTTCCCCCTAGGAGATGTATAATTTGGTCTTGCTTTATTATTCCAATGGATAATTTCTGTTTTTTACTTGGGATGTTAGAAAATTTATATTCAAACCAATTATCAAAATGATTTGGCTTATGTCTACAATCTTGCTAATTATATTCCATTTATCCCATCTGTTCTTTTTTTTCCCCTTTTCCTGGCTTCTTAGGGATTGAGTAATTTTGCTGTTTTATTTTACAACCACTATTGGCTTATTAGCTATACATCTGAGTTTATTCTTTTATGTGATGCTCTCGGATATAAAACATGCATCTTTTACATATTACAGCCTGCCTTCAATTGATATTATAATTTTTCATATGTAAATATAAATATCTACAACTTTTTTCTTCATTTTCTTCCTCCAATCCTCTATGCTATTTTTGTCATTTATTTTATTTGTATGTCTATTTTAAGTTCATTATTTATTTTGGTGTTTTTGCATTAAAATGTTTATTAATTTGTAAAGAAAAATTTATATCTCATTTCTGATGTCCATCATCCTTTGTGAAGTTCTGAGTTCCAGCTGCCACCAGTTTTCTCTACTTTCAACAATTTCCATTTTAGTTTCTTATAACATATTAATGTTGAACATAAATTATGTCAGCTTTTGTTGATAAATATGTTGCCTTTATTTTATCTTCATTTATTAAACATATTTTCACTGCACTTACATTTTGAAGTTAACTTTTAAAATAATTCTTGCCCTTTAAAGGTTTAGTACCATTGTGCTGGCTTTCATCATTTCTATCAAAAAGTCTTTGATTTACCTTATCTGTTCTGTAATATAATGAGAGTTTTCCTCGAAGCTGTTTTTAAGAAATTCTCTTAGTCACTATTTAGAATGTATTTTGGGGTGTGTGTGTGTGTGTGTGTGTGTGTGTTTGCTTTGCTTTTCAGTGGGTGTTTCTGGATTTTGTTGTTGTAGTGGTGCTGTGTCTGTGTGTGCGTGACATGTTTGTCACGCCAGGAGTTTGTTTAACTTCTTAAATTGGTGAGCTTATAATTTTTATCAAATTTGATTCATTTGTAGTCATTAATTTTTCAAATGTATTTTGCCTCTCCCATACATCCTTTTTGTCTTTTCTGGTAGTTCAGTTACACATGTATACAACAACTTGATACTCCCCTTACTGAGATTCTCTCTCTCTCTTTTTTTTTCTTTTTCAGATTTTTCCCCCAGCATGCTTCACTTTGCATAGTTTTTGTTGGTGTTCTTCAGGTTCACTAATCTTCCTTCAGGATTATTTTGTCTTATCTTAACCTTATCCAATGACCTTTCCAGTTTAGACATTGTGTTTTCTATCCTTAGATTTTTTTAATGTTTTCATATCATGCAATTCTTTATTCTCATTTTCTTCAAATAACTGAACATAATATAATTACTGTTTTAACATTCTTTGATGCAAATTCTACTGCTTCTGTTTCAGAGGATTGAATTTCCATTTAGTGACTTTTTTCTTGGTTAGAGATAATATTTTCCCCCACCTTTTGTCATGTCTAGTAATTTTTTCTTGGATATTGGACATTGTAATTTTATGCTATGGGGTGTTTGGATATTCTTGTCAGCCTTATAGAATGTTTTCCTCTGTTCTGAGAGGCTCTTACATAACTTGCAACCCTTGCCCTCTATGTTTACTTTTGCAGGGCTACTGTGGTCTTCACTCCAGGGATAGCTCTGCCCTATTACTAACAAATTGTTCTTTGTGGGTTATCTACTGAATACTTTGAGTGAACAAAAAGAGCACTTCACTCTTGCTGGTGAGAAAACTAATGAGTCAGTTTTGAGTTAGCTCTAGGGGATTTTCAGAAGTTCTTAAATCTCATGGAATTATTTTTTAAATCTCATGTATTTGTGCATTTTTAATATTCTTTTAACATATGGAAACACCTAGTAGATTTATGAGTTTCTTTTTCTTCACGATCTCTCCTTTACAAAATTTCACCTTGTACACTTCCCTCACTTCAGCATTCATTAATTCCAATCTCTGTTTCCCTGATGCAACAAAGCTGCTGGGTTTTACATGGAACTGTCCGTCCCTGTACTGTCATTCATAATGTGCCTCCAGCAGAAGAGTGATTTTATGGCTCACCTTGTTTGGTTCCCTTTTTGTAGGGATAATAAACCTGTCCTGCCTATTTTTCAGTGTCTGAAAAATAGGCAGGACAGGTAACTATATAGTTTTATATAGTTTATATAGTTGCTTGGGGTTTCTATATAGTTTTTTCTATATAGTTTTTATAGAAACTATATAGTTTCTATATAGTTTTTTCTATATAGTTTTTCTATATACAGGTTTTATATAGTTGCTTGGGATTTCTAGTTTTATAATGTGGGGGTTAAATTATTCTATCTTGACTAGAAAAATTCTGGCATTATTTTTACTAAGCAAATATTGGATTCAAATTAAATGTTCATGAATAGAGGACTGGTTTTAAATGATTGTGTTGCAGCCTATCTGTGGAATTACAGATATCACTTAATACAATGGAGTAAACACTTATTTGTATTTTTTGTTTCCAATACATTTTAATAAGTAAAAATATTATGGTACCATTAATATTACAGTAAAAAATTATTGTACATTAATACATAATACTATATAAACTATACATAGTTATATATAAACAACTATACATAGTTATCATATATTTAGACATGTAAATTTATGTATATATATATTTAACTACCTTTCTGAAAGAAGGTCCACAATTCTTGACATGATGGTTGGGGTTGGGTAAAAATGGCCTGGATGGTTACAAATAAGGAATTTCCAAGTTTTGTATTCTATTCCTTGACATTTTAGAATATAAGCATTTCTATATTCCTTATAAAATTTAAAAAGCAGGGTAGATTATTTATTCATTAAATAACCCTGTTGGTTGTTAAACTTAAGGGCCATTTTGATATTATTACAATACGAAGGAATATGCATGAAATATGGTACAATAATTATTTCTGTATTTTATAATAGTACTGTACTATAATGACAGTACTAAAATCTCCAATTCTTAGCCATATAAAAACCTTATTGTTTATTTTTAAAATAACTTTTCATTAAACCTTGTTTTGTTTTTCTTTAATTTCAAATTGTTTTGTTTTCTGGCAGTATACTACTTATCATATATTAATGGTCACAAGTAATTGCTATCTGGGTGTTATAAGCATTTCTATAGATTATGAATAGCTGAAGAAACATCTGTGATCAAAGTTTATAATATTATTTTAGTTCATTATCGTTAAAGCATTTACCCTAAATGTTTGATGGTATATATAAAGGTGTCTACTTCGAGTTATTTCTGTTTTATGTATTAGGAATGCAAATGTGTGGGAGCTCAATGAGTTTCAAATTTTTATAACTAAGTGTTGCATTTAAAGAGACATTTATGTTCTGGAGTGGAAAATGATTGCAGTGATGTTTTTACCAAACCACCTCATGGTTTTACGAGGTAGTCTTACCAACCTATAAAGTACTGTCTTCAATCCATACAAAACTGCTGTTAGAGAGAGAATAGTCTCTTCTAGATACTCAGCAATAAAAGGAAACATTCAAGTTGTCTCTTTGTGAATTCTTCAATAACTTTAAACAATTCATGTGATTTTATTCAACCTTCCCAACCTTCTTATTTTTATCCTACAAAACTATGTTGTTGAAAATGCTTCAGGAAGAATATAGCCTGGAATATAACTCTTAAGATAAAATGCATACATATAGCCGTGGTCATGTTCCTTGTAAAGAGAGAGCTATTTTATTCTCATAAGCCATCATTATGGAATGTTATACCAGTATAAGCAAAACTCAAAATAATGAGAAGAGGTTAAAAATCTCTCTCTATTCATTCATTTTTTTCATGCAGTTAAAGAAAAATGAAAAGACTCACTAAAAATTCACAATGTATCATGCTATTAATTAGGTCCTAAGAGTACCAAGAGAGACATAAATATACAAACATGTAATTATAAGAGAATATTAAGTTACATAAAAATATAAAATATGGTACAGGAATGTAGAGAAGGGAAAGTCAAGTCTATCTAAATGAATCACAGGGACAAAATATACATGCTGGAATAGGAATGATCAGTACAAATTTTTCAGAACAAACTACATGTGGAAGGGAATGAATGATATTACACACAACTAGAAGAACTGACTTTGTCTTCCATATGCACAAATAATAATGACAAATATCCACAAACATAAGTGCAACAGTTTAAGGAACTGTGGAACACCCTCTAAACCCTTGCCAGTCTCTATCCTTACACATTCTTGTTGGACTTTTTTCTCTGAGATAGAACAAAGAAAAGAACAGCTCTTGGAATAGCAATTGCCCAACATAGCTGCTTTCAGAAATCCCACTAATTCTTAATATCCAACTACACTTAGAGTGTTCTGTTATTTGTTTGATATTCAATGATTAAAACAAACTCTTTCTCCACTGAGTTTGCACTTTATTTGTATCTACTGCGTTGTGGGCAACATATTCTGCTTTACATTACAAGTATTTTTGTTTCTATTTCATGTCTCATAAAAAAACATACAGTTTTCCTCTTTCCTTCCTCTGTGATGGCTAAACTTGCCTTGTGTGTAACATTCATTTAAATAGTTGTTTAATTTCATTTAATTCATTGACTTTTAGGATATAAGGTGATTTAGTGCAATTCATTACAGACTTTCAATAAGTGAATTAAAGTAAGGATGGTTACATTAAACATCAAATAATACAATGTACATTCGTTTACAAAATTAAAGCTCCAGATATTTCAGAAACATATTTATTAGCTTTATTCCCCTTGAGTGAGCTTCTTCTCTATAATCCATACATATTTCTGGGTATCAGAAAATAATCTGTCATTTACTTGTGATTTTCTTAAATCACTGAATTACATGGGGACCTTTTGCAAGGTCTTGCATTTTTCTTTGATATCAATAGTCTACTATGATTTTTTTTATTAGCCTGATGCCAGTGAGTTAAGAGAAACATGATCAGTCTTGTCAGCAAGGAAAAAATATGATAAGTGTCTATAGATTTCTCATTCTGGAAATTCTCTGTCTTCCCTGAAAACAATGGTGCTTCCTGAAATTTGACAAGACCCATCCTTTATGTTATGAAAAAATGATCAAAAGATCAATAGGAGCTCATCAAGAAGCATTTTTCTGAATTGAATTGATATTTTAGTATCAATCAATCTTCTGCTTGGAGCACAAATTTCACCAAAATAGATAAACCACTGAAGTCTTCTTTGGGATCCATGTGGTATATGACACTAGACTGACGAAGATGTGACTGTAAGTTTCCAGAGATTATACGTATTTTCTAATGTTTCAAATAAAAAATATAATTGGAGTTTGCTATTCCCTGTGTGAAGCTGCTTTTCTGTCTTTCTACTTAGGGAGACTAACAGTGATGCTGATACTCACATCAACAAAAAACAAATCAAACTGTGTGTAAAATGCACATATCATGTTGCTTAATTATAAGGCAAAATATGACAGAATTCCTCTGTTTATAACCTTAAAAAAGGTGGGGAGAAATGTATAAGTCACTGAAGAATCAACTTATTTCTCATAGCAAATACAGTTCATACTTCTAAATATTCATTATTAATTGTTCTCATTCTATCCCTGAATATATAGCCTATACCACCAAAAATTTAAGCTAATAGTTTTTTTTTTAAATAAAACACACAATAAAATGTTATTGTAATTTTGGAAGAACTAAACACTTCAACTATTTAAACTCCTATTCAGCTTTGATTATTATATTATTAGCTTCTATCATCAATTCTTTTGATATCTCAATTCTGAGGACTATTTGGGTCATGTGTTAATATTCTTACATGCCTCTATAGCTCTTAACATTGGATACTTGTATAAATTATAAAATAAAAGCTTCTTGATTACATCTAAAATATTAGTCCATTTGATGTTGTGGTATAGGATAGAGAGAAAATAAACCAGATCTGTGAGATCTGAAAACAAAGTTCTTGCTCCATGTCATCTACCCATGGCTTCTATGAGATTTTGAGAAAATTATTTTGTCTCCCCAGTCAAAGAAATGAATGAGTGGGGGGCATCTCAAGGTATCTTTCACCTCTAAAATGTTATATTACTTATCTTTCAATAATATCCACATTTCTTAAAGACATTAAAAATGTAGAAAGTTATTTATGGTCAGGAAAACACTACTGACTTCTCTTGAACTTCACGTACTGTTGCAAAACCTGGATATCTGGATCCATTTCTCAGCCTTATAAAACAGAAACAGTTGATTTCAGAGTAGTTATAGAATAAACAATGGTTTGTCAGGGTAAAGTTTAAAACTATGATATCATAGATATTTAGAGAATTTATAGAAGATTTAGGGAGTGTGTGTGTGTGTGTGTGTGTTCAAAGTTCAAAATGCATGGGTGTGCCATATAGTAGCAACTGTGCATGCTGGGAGCTTTTTGGGTGGGCAGTAAGAGTGTTCATTGGGCTCCTCTTGTCACACTTTTCAGAAAGTATTCTAAATTGTAACTTATTTTTAAATTATAACTTTTCCAGCACAGAATACTATATGCTGTGTTCTGGGATTTCTTTCTTCCTTTGTTCTCTTTCGTTCTCTCAACTGCCTATTTTCTGTTTCTCTCCAAGGGCTTATTCAGATTTGTTCCTTGTTTAAAGAGTTTCTTGCTTTCATTTTCTTCATTTAATTATTATATCTTTCTTAAAACTTAACACAAAAGAATGTTTAATCTTTGTTCCTCCACCCCTCTGGGAGCACACCAAATCTGTTGCAGAGCTGAGTAAGAATCATGTTGTTCTTTTGATTCGGCTACATCTCTCTTTTGGATCAAGCTGTAATCAAGTTCCCGAGAACAATTCTATTAGAGGGAAAATAAAAGCTTCTCCTCAGCAAAACTTACAAGAAAAAAAAATCCTTAAGATTTGTTTAAAGAGATTATGTATCTATCCATATGTGACCAAGGTATGTGAAAATGTGTGTGCATGCTTTGGCTGCTATAGTACACACATTTGTATGAATTCACTTTTCATGGATTTCTTATGTAACAAGATTTTAGAATGAAAGTTATAACATATATGAAAATCAATAAAACATAGTCAAATCTATTTTTTGTCTTTAAACAATTGTATTACTCTTTTTAATCAGTTATTATTCACTTGTTCTTATTTTTTTATTTTTGAAAACAAAGTTGTTTCTTCTGAATCAATTCTAAAAAGTAGGTAAAAGACAATTTTACTTAGAAAAAAACTAAAGAGAAATATCTTTTCTACCTTTATTGTTGTACACACAGGAAGATTAAAAAAAAGCTTAAAATATTATTGCATGAAAATTCTGAAACATTACTCATTTTCTTATATTAATAATAAAACACTGAATAAGAGGATATCTTAGCAGAATAGTATTTTGACTATTTTAATACCATTTTTGTTTTCTTTGTAATATACTGAATTTACAAATCAATAAGGGTTTTTGACCAGATAATTTGTTCACTTTCCATAAGGTTGTCACTGAGACTTATCGAGACCAGCATATGCCAAAAATCTCTGATAATCTATATCAAAATTATTTTGATACAATAATAAATATGAGATCATTAAGAGTATTGATTTGTAATCACAGATTAATTGTAATCACAGATTTTTCCATAGAAGATATTAGTCCCAATGGTATTGCATTGTGGTGTTAATTTGTATTCTTATGACTATGAATGAAACTGATCACTTTTTGTGTGCTCGTTGGTGACTCTGAGTCTTCCTTTGTGTGTTCTTGTCTGATTTGAGACTCCTATTTCACAATGATGACCATTCTTCTTGAGGTGTGCCCCATCTCCCACCATGGAGATAAATAAAAAGAGCTCAATCTCAGAGTGGCCAGATGGCAGAAGTATTGCCTCTGCTATTGCAGGAAAGAGATTATTTACAACAGGGGCTGCCCAGGCCAATATATACTGTCAGAAACATACAGAACATAACTCGATATGGATTTTCATGATGGGGATCCACTGGGGGATCGCTTTGTATTTGTCATGTATTTTCCTTTGGGCTAAGGAAAGGTAGATTATGAGGCTACATAGGGGGATTTTACTGGCATGGTGCCCTATCCTATGACTCTGTACTCAACCTCTTGGCAAGGACACCTGGAGCTAGTCCTAATAAGATAAGCTGCTAGAACGGTGCTATCCTCTGAATGCTTGTGTCCTTCCACAATGAGTATGTTGAAATCTTAACTCTATTCTTAGGAGTCTGGGCGTTTGGGAGGTGATTAGGTCATCAGGGCTGTCCCACAAATGCCATTATCCCTTCATAAAAGACAGCCCAGAGAGTTCCCTCCTCCCTTCTGTCATGTGAGGTTATTTTGAAAAGATGCCTGTCAATGAGTCAGGAAACAGGCCCTCACCAGACACCAAATTTGTTTGTGCCTTGAGCCTGAACTTCCCAGCCTTCAGAACTGTGAAAAATACATTTCTATTATTTATGAATCACTCCATTTATGGTATGTTATGAGAGTAGCCCAAACAGACTATAAGATAAATGGTGACTGATATGGTTTGCCTGTGTCCCATCCAAATCTCATCTTGACCTGTAGTTCCCATCATCACTACGTGCCATAGGAGAGACCTGGTGGGAGGTGATTGAATTATGGGGGAAGGTCTTTCCCATGCTGTTCTCATGATAGTGAATAAGTCTCATAGACCTGACGGTTTTATAAAGGGCAGTTCCCCTGCACATGCTCTCTTGACTGCAGCAATGTAAGACATGGCTTTGCTCCTCCTTTGCCTTCTGCCATGACTGTAAGCCTTCCCCAGGCAGGTGGAACCATGAGTCCATTAAACCTCTTTATCTTTATAAATTACCAGTCTCAGTCTCAGGTATTTCTTTCCTTCCTTCCTTCCTTCCTTCCTTCTTTCCTTCCTTCCTTTCTTTCTTCCTTCCTTCTTTCCTTCCTTCCTCCCTCCCTCCCTTCCTTTTTGACAGTCTCACCCTGTTGCCCAGGTGCATTGGCACAATCTCAGCTCACTGAAACATCTGCCTCCCAGGTTCAAGCGATTCTTCTGCCTCAGCCTCCCAAGTGGCTGGGACTACAGGTTTGTGCCACCACACCCACCTAATACGTTGTATTTTTAGTAAAGACGGGGGTTTCACCATGTTAGCCAGGATGGTCTCCATCTCCTGACGTCTGATCTGCCTGCCTCCTCCTTCCAACATGCTGGGATTACAGGCTTTCTTGAGCCAATGCTTCTGGCCAGGTGTTTCTTATAGCCATGTGAGAACAGACTAATAAAGCAACTTAAAGATTTTTTTAAATGCCTAAAATAATTAAGGTAGAAATGATGTAATTGTGTGGCTGCCTTGGCAGAGTGGTGAGGAAAAGGTGGAATGGTGTACAGAATTCTGCAAGTCAATGCAGATGCCACTCTGCAGGTGAGAGCACTCTCCTGTGAAATGCAGTACATATTCTAAAGCAACAGCCAGTATTTGGTACCATGTCCTCAGCCACTAGAATACAGGGATACAGAAAACAAAGTGTGGAGAAAGCTGTGACTCATCTCATCATTGCTCCATTAAGCCACTTGCATAGTTACTGCTTCCCAACCCTGCAACTTTTGTCTCTTCTTGCCTAAACTTCCCGGTTACCAAAAAGGAAAAACCCTTTCACCAAGGACCACAGTAAGAGGACATACACGGCACTTTGGGAGGCTGAGGTGGGCAGATCATGAGGTCAGGAGATCAAGACCATCCTGGCTAATACAGTGACACTCCATCTCTACTAAAAATACAAAAAATTAGCTGGGTGTGGTGGCACATGCCTGTAATCCCAGCCACCCAGGAGGCTGAGGCAGGAGAATTACTTGAACCTGGGAGGCAGAGGTTGAAGTGAACCAAGACTGTGCCACAGCACTCCAGCCTGGTGATATACATGGTAAAGGCTTCATTTAACCTGATACTTTCTTGCCTGGATAGAGATAGAAAGGAGTTACTGTCATGCTGGAAATGGTAACTGATGCTAATTATTAACAGGAGATAGAGGAACTGTTACACTATGGGGACAGGAAGGCACAGGTCTGGAACTCAGGGTATTAACTGGGGGATCTCTTTGTATTTTGGTGTCCAGTGATATGCATGAGTGGGCAATTGTAGCAAGTATGGGCTCACAAGGGTATAGTAACCAGGGTTTCATATCTCTCAGGGATGAAGGATTGGTTTATATGATTAGGTGATGAACCTAGACCAGTAGAAACGATAGTTGAGGGTAAGGGGAATCTAGAATGGCTGGGAGGAGGCAGATATGATGAACATCAGTTGTGGTCTTGATGTCAATGGCAAAATGGAGACTGTAGCTTATCTCACTGATGTGTACTTTTCTTTGAAATTGTGACTCACCACCAACTGGAATGAGTGCCAGTAGGAACCTTAGCAGACATTAACAGTGCTTTATCCATATCCGCTGGAGACATACCATGTCTGGTCAGGCCAGCCAAACTTCCAACTGCCAGCACTTGTGATGGTTTGCCTGAAAGTTCTCTCAGACTTTGGGAGCCTGCTGTGAGTGTGCACTGAGCATTCTGGAAGTTCCAGAGACCTAACATCCCTCCTAGTAATGACGGGTTTGATAGATGATAGCACTCTGGTCCTTTATGCCTTATATGAGGCAATTCTGAAGCCAATATACTACATATGACCAAGAATTCTGCAATGGGAATAAATTCCAGTTGTCCGTAGTGGTAAATTGCTTGGTAACTTTATATTTTTTAAAAATTTTCATTATTGTTATTAACTTTTTAGAGGCAGGGTCTCCCTCTGTCACCCAGGCTGGACAGCAATAGTGAAATCATAGCTCACTGCAACCTTAAACTCTTGGGCTCAAGCGATCCCCCATCTCAACCTCCCCAGTAGCTATGGGGACCACAGATGTGCAACACCACTCCCGGCTAATTAAAAAAAAATTTTTTGAGAGATGGGATCTTATTATGTTGCCCAGGCTGGTCTCAAACTTCTGGCCTCAAGTTTTTCTCCCACCTTGGCCTCACAAAGTGCTGGATCACAGGTGTGAGCCTCTACATTTGGCCTGCGTGGTAACTTTATTGGCCTCCTTTTCAATCTTGCTTTACTACTCTGTCAATTTTTCTTTTTCTGGGATCACTTTGCTAATAAACTATTTTAACTGTGTCTAGCCATCTACATTTAAGGGAATCCAGAAATGTCTATCATTGTAAAGTCAGGCCAAGTATGCATACATCACGTCTTCTTCCCCAGTAACTGTGTCATGTGTCTGACACAGACAGGCCACAATATGGTCATCTGTCACCATATCTGACAGGGATACCTAATTACAAACAGGAACTCCAAAAATTATTTTATCAAGCTTACCTTTTATCCCACAATCCTTTTTCTTAGTTTTACATTTTTTTGGAATCAATAGCAAAAATGCAGAATGGAAAAACGTTACAGTTTTCAAATCAATACTAAACAGCATTGATTTGGATTATTTTTTCACTGTCAGCCTCACACTTGAAAAACCAGAAGCACTCATTCCCTCGTTTTATCATCTTTGCTTTTAAAAATTTCTTCCCTTTCTTATTTTTTGCTTATTCAAAAGTGCCCATGCTGTCAGGAGCATCTCTAACAGCAATACTCAGTAGAAATATAATATGAGCTACATATGGGATTTAAAATTTTCTAGTAGCTGCATTTTAAAAGCAAAACAAAAGGTAAAATTAATATCAATGTTTAATTTAACCCAATATAATCAAAGATTGTCATATCAACACATAATGTAAATAGAGATGTTTATATTCTTTTTTATATGTCATTAAAGTCTGCTGTTCAGTTTTCACTTACAGTGCTTCTCAATTTGGATTAGCCATGGGTCAGATGCTTCATGGCTACTGTAGCTAATTGCTGCCCTATTGGACAGCATGGCTGTAGAACACTTCTGCGAAATGCGAAGAACCTTCTTCATTATCTGTTACTGTGCCTATTGTTTTTTCCTAAGCATGTATTATCTTCCAAGAGAATATTAGCAGCAATAAATGTGACACCTCTCTATAGGAGGCTTATGAAGAATGCTCACATAAATTACCTAGGAGAGGTACCAGGCTTCACTCTCCTATTTCATTCTCCACTGAGCTGTACAATTAGTGGGTGTTCAAGAAACACTTGATGAAAAAATAAAGTGATGCATTTCAGCAGACGAACTGGTAAGCATGGAGACGAGTAAAATGATCCAACATACCTCGATGACAATAAGACAACAGCCTGCCTGAATAGCTCTGTGGAAAAGCATTTTTGATTTATCCCAACTAATAAACAGAAAAATAACTTATTTTTCTCTAGTGGTTTGCATTTCCTGTGCAGGAGATATAGATATAGATAGCAGAAACATAAGGAACACAGCTGGATGTGTGTTTTTATGAATGTCAGGAATTCACTAGGGGGTCTCTTTGTATTTTCACATATTTTCCTTTGGGTGGACAGGTAGATTATGAAGCTGAATGGGGGATTCTTTTCACATGGTGGCCGCTCTGATAATTCTGGGGAGATATATATATATTTTTTTCTACATATATGTATATATATTTTTCTACATTCATAATTAAGGACCCTGACTGAGTTTCAGGGAGTTAAAATGATTTATTCAAGATCCCAGAGCTGGTCAACAGTGGAGGCAAAACTGAGATCTGACTTCTGACCTACTCTGCCTAATCTCTTGCACCCCTGTTTTAAAGACAAATAGCACATCCCCATTATGCCTTTTTAAGGATGTTTCATATGGTTGGCAATTTAAAGTATGTGGGTCTTATTTTTTAATAGCACAAAGTGAATGAAATCAAGAATACACACAAATTCTCCATATATGTCTTGTTTCCACTCAGTGGATCTAAGACCTGTAGAGTTGTTCTTTTTTGTATTAGTTTGAAACATATGAACAGGAAATTCTTTAGGGAAACATTAATGTCCTTTGCTTCTATCACCTAGCACTTCCCCTAGAATTAAGCAAACAACAACACACACATACTGGCATGCTCACGCGCATGCACACACAAACACACACACACCACAAACAAAATCAATAAATTGGCCTTATTTATTCATCTTAGTTAAAGAGCAGTGCTTGCTTAATTGCTATTCTGAAGAAAAAAATGTGGATCTTTCTGGCACTGTGATTATTTCAGCTATTGTTCAAGAAGCAATGAAATTGTTACCCTGAATCTTCACATCCACGTTTTTGCATGTTGTAATTTTGGAGTCAGTCAAATGCTCTAATGATTTGATAATGTAGTGTAGTTCACATATAAATATCAGGTTGCCAGAGCAGAAACTCTACTGCTGAAAAATTATATGCCAATAGAACAATTATAACATTTCTGTGAAAGAAATGCCCATATTTTATTTCTAAATTATCCTTATAACATTTCTTAAAGATTACTTGTTAAGTAAGCAATGCACATTATAACACACATTCATGTGTTCAAATAAACATTTTACCAGTGGCATATCTGGGGACAAAAGTAAACTTTCAACAATTTGTTGTTTTAAAGTTTGCTTCCATATAATCTGGCATTAATTTAATAATGAATATTTTAATGTACAAGCTGCAATGATTCATTGATATCAGATTCAATTAAAATTTTCTTGCAAAAAGGAAGGAAACAAATTAGCAATAAATATAGTCTATGCCTATCTGTATTCACTAATCAACTGCTATGGCTAGGTGTGAATTTTCACATAAGTTATTTCCTTCTAATTAGAAAAGGAGGGTGGGAAAGAGAGAAAGAGACACAGAGAGAGAGAAAGAGAATTAGAAAAAAATTTCTAATATGTAATTTGTCTATTGAAAAACTGGTAATAGAGTATAAATATAGCTTACTTTATTTTTACAGCATAATATCAGTAATGATATTCTTTACCTTAGTTAATTTTTTTTTGTCTCCCTTCTACCATGGTATCTTTAGTTAGAAAATACATTGGTTTAAAACTTCTGAGTTTTGCATTAGAGTTATATTGAAGATATCTACGTGGTCACAACTCCAGTGGGCAAACAGACTTGACTGTACTTTTGCCATTATCCTGTAATCAAAAAATTAAAACTACACTTCTTTTTACTCATAATTCTGTCATGACAATGGGATTGTGGAAATTAGGCAGCTCCATTTACTGATGTTGCACACAGCTGCTGTTGTCATCACAAACAAGTGAGAAGCCGGGCACGGTGGCTCACGCCTGTAATCCCAGCACTTTGGGAGGCTGAGGTGGGCGGATCACAAAGTCAGAAGTTCAAAACCAGCCTGGTCAACATGGTGAAACCGCATCTTTACTAAAAATACAAAAATTGGCTGGACATGGTAGCATGTGCCTGTAATCCCAGCTACTCAGAAGGCTGAGGCAGGAAATTGCTTGAACTGGGAGCCAGGCGACAGAGGTTGCAGTGAGCCACTGCACTCCAGCCTGGGCTACAGAGCTAGACTCTATCTCAAAAAAAAAAAAAAAAAAAGTGAGAAGAATATGCTGATTAAGGCCTGCTATTTGTCTATGGATATCATTCTTGTTCTATAAATGTCATAATGATGATAGGATGCTCTTTATTTTAGTGGAATTAAATCACACTTTCTGTGTCAAAGGCGAAAGGTGAAGTCATCCATAGGGCAAACCACCAAAATCCTAAAAAGAAGCATACCTCTCAGAGGAGAGGTTGCTGGCAGTGTGGGAATTATCCTTAAAACATTGATCTGAATGGGGTCATTCCCAATTATTTTATTTCACACATATTTATGAAGGTATAGTGTGTCAAGTAGTTTGTACTTGAACCTGGACCATAAAGAAGGCTGTATTGGGGGCCAGTAGGGGTTTGTGATTCCAATCAGGGCAGAAAAGCTCAGAGGAGGCAAACTGAAGGGAAAAGAATTCTGGGTCATGGGGCCTTGTACCCGCCAGCCTGTAGGGTCCTCTTTATGTTCAACTCTTAGAGTCTCTGGCTGTGTTGCTGTTTTGTAGGGAAGTCATTTATCTCATAAAAATAAATGGCAGACTGGAGGGACTATTGGTGTCCATTTGAAAAGAACATAAAATACTACCAAGCATTCTTGGGATAAGTGTAACTTCCCTGTGCTCTTGATGTAATCTTCTAGAAAATTAGTAGTCATGCAGCATTTGTTTTTCTGTTCCTGCCTTAGTTTGCTAAGGATAAGGGTCTCCAGCTCCATCCATATCCTTGTAAAGGACATATTCTCATTCTTTCTTATGGCTGCTTAGTATTCCATGGTGTATATGTAACCACATTTTCTTTATCCAGTCTATCACTGGTGGGCATTTAGGTTGATTTCCCGTCTTTGCTATTGCGCATAGTGCTGCAGTGATCATACGCACGCATGCATCTTTGTGATAAATGATTTATATTCCTTTGGGTATATACGCAGTAATGGGATTGCTGGGTCAAATGATATTCCTTTCTTTAGGTATTTGAGGAATCTACACTCTTATAACTTGAAGCTAAATGATGAAAACACAGGGACACATAGAGTGAAACAAAACACGCTGGGGCCTACTGGAGGATGGAGGGTGAGAGGAGGGAGAGGATCTGGAAAAAATAACTAATGGCCACTGGGCTTAATACCTGAGTAATGAAATAATCTGTAAAACCAACCTCCATGACACAAATTTGCTTATGTAACAAACCTTCATATGCACCCCTGAATTTAAAAGAATTTTTTTTAAATTAGTAGTCATTAAAACAACTCTGTATGTTGCTATAGAAATTCTCAGAAAAGAATCATTTAATCTTCACATTTATTTTTGAGGAGTGGAGCAATTTATGCCTTCTCCCTATCTTTGATTATTTCCTCTTGGACATATTTCTCATGATCACCATAGAGCCAAACTAGCAGACGGATTTTCTTTACAAAGGCTCCTTTATGACAATTCCCTGTGTAGCATTATCATTTCCACTTCCTACATAGCCTCCCAGTTGGGTTTGTTTTTATTCAGAGGCACCTGATCAGCTTTCTAGAGGTAGCATGTAAGTGATTTGGAATGTTTCTATCCTCGTGTTTGTCCCTAAACTGAAGGATTTCCCTCCTTTGCCTAATGGGAAATGGATCCAATGTTCATGAGCTAATTTGAATTTTTCCTTTTTCCTTTCACATCCATGTTTTAACTCTGTGGAGGAATTGAAGGCTCGTGGTCAAATGTCAGCACTATTTCAGTGAATAAGAGTGTTTAGTGCAACTATTCCAAACAGCCTATTTCTGTGCCAACCCAGTAAAGCATCAAAAAGGCCTCTGGTAGCTATAGCAACATAAGCACAAGCTGCTCAATTTTCAACACTGTTTTTTATATCCTATTCTCCCTCCATTTTGCAGAAAATCAGAAGCTAATGAGACACAGCTGCCTTCACTTTAGTTTGCTTATAAAGCTAAGTTTAAATTGTGTCTTGCTTTATTCATTTAATTAATAGTGCATCACGTTTCAACATACAAGTACATTTTATTTGCAGCCCTAAGATTCACAAAAAACATACAACAAAAGAATTTTACTATAAGACATACACACAAAAAATATCCAACCGGCACTTTCAATTATTTCATTAAAAATTGCTCACAAATAAAACATCTTAATGTATAATAAATGACATGGCATTAGTTGAATAGTCAGTGATTAAGATCTAACTAGGCAGCAGTAACGAGAAAATCACGTTGATAAAACAGGTAATTGGGCATGCAGATATTGAAATAAGCTGTCTGGTCTCATATCATAATAATTTGCTAACTGTAACTATTGTTCCTTATGTCAAAGTAACAGATTAAATAGTGTTATATCTATCTGTCTATCTTTCTATCTGTCTGTCTATCTTTCTGTCTGTCTGTCTATCTATCTCTCTATCTATCTATCTGGCTATCTATCTGTTTATCTGTCTATCTAACTGGTTATCTATCTGTCTGTCTGTCTGTCTGTCCGTCCATCCATCCGTCCATCTGTCTGTCTGTATATCTATCTGTCTTTCCGTCTTTCTATCTATCTATCTATCTATCTATCTATCTATCTATCTATGTATCACCTATCTGTCTATCTATATATCTGTCTATCGATCGAATCTATCTGTATAGTAGCATTCCTCCTTAACTCTCAAATTCAGTGTGAAAGATCCATTTACATTAGGAACAGTTTAGTACAGAAAATCTATAGAGTTCATAAATTCAAGATTTGGAGTTTTGAATATCTATTGCTTTTGATTTGCACAGCACTTATTATTAGTTTTATTGATCATTATCAAAGGGACTATATCTAAGCCACCTAACTCTGGCAAGAGCTGTGCACCAAGTAAAAACTCATTTTCTCTAATCTTTCTTTCTTTTTCTAGTCATTTGATCATCCACCTACTCAAATATTTATTAAGTAGTTAGGAAGTGTGCAGCTAGATACTGCAAAGATGGGCATGCTATAAAATACAAGTTCTATATGTAAATATGTAAAAATAATTGAATAGAGTTTGGTAAGTGTTACACAATATATTATGCAAAGTATATAATGCAGATGGACCATATTTTGAGAAATACATATTTTTTGAATTACAGGGAAGGAAATGAGCAACTTCCCCTGTGAAGGAAGGGGCAGATGAGGAGAAGCACTTCAGAGGAATTCACATCGAAACTGCACCCAAAAGCAAGCGTAACAGCTCTTTGGTTGTACAGCAGTTGCAAAGCCACAGGGGCATAAAACACATTAAATGTGAGAAATTGCAGATTGTGTCTTTGGGGTTGTCCTAAACCTCTATTAATGTCAAAGGATGCTCTATTGTCTGAAAATCTGAAAGGGGTTTTGATCTGAAGAAATTTCCAGGAATTGGTTGCACATCTGTTCAGCAATTCTAATTTGAAAAAGAAACTAATAATTATTATGTATCCTGTATGTATCAGAACAATGCTAAGCCCTTTAACAATAACAATGTCTTAACTCAACAGCATTATTTTTGGCTTCATTTGACTTGAAAGGAGGCTGAGGTTTAAATGTTAGGGAAATTGTCCAAACTTTGCAAGAGGCAGAGACTGGCATGTCTACCTGTCTTCAAAATGAATGCTCTCAAAACAATCATCCCAATAAAGCAGCCTCATTGTCGGGGTAGATACAGACAGGTTCGTTGTCTCATGACAAGGAAATGGAGGATGCAGACACAAAAGAAGTGAGTTTAAAAGCAGAGGCTTAACAGGTGAGAGAAAAGAGAGAAGCTCTCTCTCCTACAGAGAGAGAGGGGCTCCCAAGTGGATCTTCTGGTTCTGTGGTGAAATGCATGGGGTTTTATAGACCAGCTTGAGGAGGTGGTGTCTAATTTATATAGAGCCCAAAAGACTGGTCAGACCAGGTGCTATTTACATAACACACAAAGAGGCTGGCCATCTCACCCTACTCTTGTATTATGCAGATGGGGTCTCTACCAGGTCATCTCCATGTTGCCTGCCATTTTACTGCATACATGGCCAACAAGAAAAGGGAAGCGAGAACCTCCATGTTGAATATACTTGGCTTCCAGGTATCCCTTTTCTATTGGTACAGCTGCTGCCATTTGCCTACGCAAGCTTCCAGCTTGCTTATCTATGTCTGTAGCTCGATTTTACAGGCTGCTTTTTGTTAGAAAATAAATGATTTGGGGGCTGCTTTTTATTAAAAGGAAACCTTACCAAGGACTCTCTTACCCTCACTATCTGCCTAGATAATTTCTTTTTTAGCTCCTGTATCATCAATGCCAGTGCCCTAAAGATCAGAGCTTTAGACACCAAGGAAGGCCAACAAATGAGAAGAAATCAGTGGGAAAGAGATTAAGAACAGCAGACCCACCTTGATGGCACTTTCAGGCAAGAGGCTGTCTCTTTCTGATGCTGTCAGGTAAGAAATATACAGAAAGGCTGTGAGACAAAGACCTCTCTGTTTATTGACAGACTATTGGATAAGTTCAGCCTTAAAAAAAAAATGTGTTTTTGATTGTGGTTTTAACCTTGACCAAGTTAACTGGTTCATTATACTTGGCTCCTGTAATGCACTGTCCCTTTGAACCCACTTCCATTCAACATTCTAGTAACATTATTGCAAAGGAAGTGGTCCCTAGCTCCTATACCATCCTGTAATCATGGCTATGATGGAACCATAGGGGCAGAAAGAAGGTTGTTATAGTGAACCCCAAGTTTCTCTTCAAAGAATCAGTATGTCAGCATGTTCAGCTCTCTTATTCTTTAATTCTCTATTTTAAAGTTTAACTTCCTTATTCTAATCAGTAGTTCACATCTGCTTCCCCTGCCCTCACCTCATCCTGACTAATCCCGGTCACCTGAATCACCCCTGGCTACCAGCTCTGACACGTCTGTAACCATTCTTCCAGCCAAAACACCCACCCTGACACCCCTGCTTGGACCCCTGCTCTTTGTAAAATAGCCAACTGGGATTAGTCTAGCTTGTGCGGTCTAACCCTAGCCATTAGGGGATGACACAGCAGTAGGGATGACCCCCATCAGGTGTAAGTACCCCTTCCCTCCTTGTCCAAGCATGTGGCTGCCATTATCCCATACCACCCATAACCTGCACCCTTCTATAGAAGTAAACTGCCTTGCTGAGAGGACATATCTTCAAGTGCTATTTCTTTTGTAGCATGGAAATTTTACTTATAACAAGGTGATCCCTTTCCTCTTTATCATAATAGTCATAGATGATACCCCTATAACAAAAATAGCTTAACAAGAGAAAAAGCATAACAAATGTATTTGGTCATAGTTTTATGTGACATGGGAGCCTTCAGAATGAAGAGAATCAAAGATATTGACAAAACTGTCAATTTGCATGTTTAGGTTCAGTGAAGAAAGGACATCCATGTCCCTGTAGAAATGTGATTGGACCAAAAGGGTGTGTATGATATAATGCAGTAGATGAAGGCAGGTAACCTAGTGGGTCCTACCTGTCCATATTCTTGGCCTTTCTGAGCAGCATGCCTTCCTCCTGGGTATGGGGCAGGACCCCTGTGGAATGAGGGTCTCATGACTTACTATTGAGGTAAGTCAAAGAATCTCTTATGGCCAGCTCTTAGGTAGAAACATGGGGGAAGGTTCAACTAATATTTCTGGGTTTTATGGCTGGCTTTGGTAAGGAGGAGTTCTAGTTACTATTAATATGATCCACCTTGGGGAAGAGAGATTCTAGTTTCTATGGCCTGCCTCATGGGAGAATGATGGGCCAGACATAGAGCAGAAGATCAAAGGGAAACTTTTGCTTCTGAGGCTGTTTCTGAGGCCTTCATATTGAGGTGTCATTTTCTGAGCCCCAACAGCATTTACCCATCTTGTAGTGTCTGTGTACTTTTCTGTCTTTCCTACCAGAGGAAAGCATCATAGCATCGTGAACGTTGGGGCTATGTTTCATTTACTGAAATGCCCACAAGGCCTTACACAATATCTATCACACAGGGAGTTTCAATGTGACTTTCAGACCTTGGATACTTAGGGGAACATTTATACAAACCCACTTGGTTTTAACCTTGAATCTGAAGTGGTAGATCAAGATACAGGAAGATTGCAAGGTTCATGCATCAGGCAGGCTGTGGCATGAAGTCTAGAAGAAGACAGATGGTGGAATACAGGAACGTTTCCTGCATGAGAGGCTGGAAAGGGGTCCTCTAATGCAGCCACCACGTGCAGATGTGAAAGGTAGGCAGCTGATTTGTATCAGTCAACAAGCAGAGGGGTCATAGCACAAGTTTGGGTTTTGTGGATGGGACACCTTTTCTCAGAGACAAAACAGAGAAAGAGCTGAGGACAACAAAACTGAGTTATTAGAAGACCATCCCTAGCAGTATTGGTGTGGCAAGCCAGTTTCCAAGATAGGAACTCAGGCTTCAGATAACAGAATAGGAATATAGTTAAGTGGCTTGAGGTAATGGGTGAAAATGAAGATCTTGTGAACAATTATGGTCTTATGAAAAGGCCAGATTCCACAGGCTCTGTACAAGCCGGCTCTAAGCCCAATAATACCTGTTAACAGTATGTGGTAGCACGATACTTCAGAATATCATATATATTTTTCTATGGCTATTGGGAGAACTGCTTTCCATCCAAGCCTCCTCAGTGGTATAGACAGGAGCAAGCCAAGTATTCTGAGCTTCCTTTTACTTGGTAGATCCCTAACTCCATGTATCATCAGTTGATGACTGAAATTCAGGACTGGCTTCCTAAAGGATTAAGAAAGCAAGGCCAGACATGGTGGCTCACACCTGTAGTTCCAGTACTTTGGGAGGCTAAGGTGACCGGATCACCTGAGGCCAGAGGTTCGAGATCAGCCTGGCCAACATGGTGAAACCCTGTCTCTACTAAAAATACAAAAAATAGCCAGGCATGGTGGTGCATGCCTATAGTCCCAACTACTCGGGAGGCTGAGGCATAAGAATTGCTTAAACCCAGGTGGAGGAGGTTGCAGTGAGATCATGCCACTGCACTCCAGCCTGGGAGACAGAATGAGACTCCATCTCAAACAAAACAAAACAAACAAAGAAATCAGTGATGTGGGGCACGTCCACTGACTTGGATGTTTCTTCCGATCCATATCCTTAAAGCACTTAGTTGCTGGGTTAAGGGTCCATTAAGTGAGGAGCCCTCACGGTGCCTGCCATGTCATTCTCACTGATACTTGATCACTGGGGCTTTGCATTCTGTTCTAACTCACCGATATGAGGTCACTGGTAAGAAAACCAGTGCTACCTATATATTTCCTGCCTCAAGACAAAACTAGTCCTAGATTCTGGAAATTAGAAGGGCAGATCCAGTGGTCTAATTTTCAAAGGTTAGAGGAATGCAGCAGTATGACAGCAAGCAGATTATAACACCTTCATCAGGATAAAATAAATGCTTCTGACATTTTTATCATATTTCCTTCTCCAAGGTATGGCATCCTGTGCTGCTGGGATTTTGTTTTGTTGTATCTTGTGTTTTTCTTTTTAGTTTTCCCTTTGATTTGAATGTTCATTGAAAATAAACCTTTCAACATTTTCAGCTCCACAAACCTTTCTTCTTAGATGTGCCTCTGGGAATAAAATGATTTATCTAAAGTTATTTGATTCTTTGGTCACACACACTGGCAACTTCCCATCAAGTAGTTTATATGTTGCTATGTGAAACAGAAGAGTCCCGTGATACACATATTTAGATAACTTTCAACACCTGAAATTGATTTTGTCATGACTAAAAGAACCTAATTATTTTGACTGTCTTAAAAATAGGAGTGAAGTTTAGTGTACAATGCATATTTCATAAATGATATTTGATATCTTTTCTATCGTTTCTTGAAAGAAGCACAAAGAGACTTCGTCATAGGGTCATTCAAATGGACTGACACCAGAAAAGGGGGAAGGATGTGGTTTCTTCAAGGAGGTGACTCCTGAGAGCATATAGGAAGAGAGAGATGAGAGAAGAAGGCCAGAACCAGAGAAATCAAATCTGTTATTATGTCCAGAGGAAGAGCTCCTGACAACAGAATCTGATGTCAAAAGTTGAGAAACTGGGTTAATGGTGACCAGAGAAAGAAGCAAGAAACAGAAACAAGAATGAAGTAAGAGTGTCCAGCATGCTCAGAGATTCCCTTTCATGGCTGAAACTTGCATGGTACTTGCATAACTAATTTTAAAGCCAGGGAAGCCAGCTTTCTCACATTTATAATGTAAATGTGATCATACTTTTTGCTTGTGATTAGTTTTCAGGTAAGTATGAAATGGTAGTCATGAATTAATGTCTATCTTTTCTCCTTCCTAGCAACATGACTTTCTCACTGTTTTACTGGATTAAGTTTTCCAAACTTAGCAAAACCAAGAAACTTCCAGTTTGGATTTGACTTATATTTTCTTTTAATTCAGCCATTAGAGCAATTTCCAAGAAGCATAATCTGACTTAATGATATTATAATAGTTAGCAAAGTATCTGGATATTAGGCACAGAAAAGGGGCTCATTGAATAAACAAATGAACTTGAGACTATATCAGGTTTTAAGTGACTTAAATGGTAGACAGAGATTTGGCTTCATTAGGCAGATACAGCATTTATGTGCTATGTAGCTCTTGCTTTTATGCGTAAGTCTGTTGAATCAACAAATGTTCTGAAGAAGAAAATAAATATATTGAAATAAATTAATGACCAGCATCAAACTATGGCATCATTCAAAAGCACGCGAAACTGAAGTAGATGCAACACCGATTAGGTGCCCACTATGTGTCAGTTTATGCCTGAGCATGTGTCTTAACACATACATCTCACAGCTCTGAGATCACTGTCATGGTATTATCTTCACGTTATGGATGAGGAAATGAAAGCAGTGACACAGAGCGGTGAAGCCCCTTACCTTACCGACCAGCAGGCAGCAGGAGTCGGTTAGAGTTCCGTTCCTGTGTCTCCCCCGCTCTGCGATGCTGCAGTTGTGGGCTGTCCCTGCCTGGAGTCTGTCCATCCTGGGCCAAACAGAAGCCACCTCCAGTGCCAGGATGCAGAGCTCTGAAATGGCTTCTGGCTCTGGAAATGCTAAAGAACAACATAGAATTTGTTGAAGATTTAGAAGGCAAAGTGGACGAGAGGCTTTGTTTTTTATTTTTATCTTTTCCCTCACGGCAAATTACCTCAGAACCCTCTTTGGGTGCCTTTCTTCATCTAAGGATCTGGCCATGCTACTGAACTGACCGGGGCAAGAAGCTGAGTCATGGTTTCCTCTTTCCCTTCTGAGTTCCTGCCTCAGGACACTGACAGGTGCAGCTCCCAGATCCAATCCCGCTCCAGGCTCTCCCAATTTACCTTTTTCTCACATAGTGGGGGTTCATTCTCTCCCAACTCCTCCAAACCTACTTGGGCCTTCAAAATGGGCCTTGAGTTACCAGAAGCTACTGTCCTCTAAGGCTGGTAATACGTAATTTTAAAGAAGAAAAGAAAGAAGGAAGGAAGAGAGGGAAGGAGGAAAGAAGGGAAGGAGGAAAGAAGGGAAGGGAAGGGAAGAGAAGGGAAGGGAGATGAAAGGGAAGGGAAGACAGAAGAAAGTAAAGAAAAGGGAAGAGAAGGGAGAGGGAAGACGGAAGTAAATAAAAGGGAAGAGAAGGGAGAGGGAAGAGAAAAGGAAGGGAGAGGGAAGGAGGAGGAAAGGAAGGAAAGAAAGGAAAGAGAGAAAGAAGAAGAGATAGAAAGAGGGTTTTTTTCCTGATACTAATCGGTACTACTTATGCCAAATCAAACAATGTATAAAGGCCGTGAATTATTTAGTATAAATTTGGGGGTTGGGGAGGTAGCTATAGAGAAAGAAATGCAAGGCTTATTTTCTGCATTGTCAAAGCGAATGCCATTGGAAAGGCAGGTATAAACCCCTTTAAAAAAGTGCTGAAAGAATAAATTGAACTGACACACCAGCAGACCTCAGTGGGCTCACAGGGTTCTTCCTTGATTTGCTTGTCCAAGAAGCCACTCAGAAATGCAGAGAAGGATGAGATATATTTATGTTGGAGCTTATCCGTTTTGCAGTGATTTGATCAGAGAAGGAAATTCTAGCATAACTAGGCATTTCTGAGAGATTCACACAGTGGTCCTAATTCCTTAAATGATTTTTGGAGTGTTTAGTAAGGCAAACAGGACATAGGAGTACACATTTCCAAACAATCGTCCTATTTAGAAATCCACTGTGTGATGGCAGGACATCAAGGTGAATTTACTTTGGCTCGACTGAAATATCAAGGGATTCTAGAGGAGGAGGCCAAGTAGCCCATGACAATGGCTTCATTAGCAGCTTAGGTAGCTGCTCATATATGACTGAATCCTGTCTCAGGATAGATACAGATTAAATATGAAATCATGTCTACAGGCCTAGGTTAAAGCCAGCACACTCAGACTAACTACATGGGATAGCAAAAGGGAGCAAAGCCAATGCACATGTCTATACATGAAGCTGTCACAAGAAGGGAGATGGGATCTGTTGAGACATCACCTTACCTGCTATATCAGTCAAGTCCTGCCAGGAGGCAGTGACCACAGAGTAATTTGAACAGGAAAGGTTTGATACGAAGAATTGTTAACTGTTTAGAGGAATTACCAAATGGAAATAACAGAGGATGCCTAAGACTACCCTCCAGTTGAGGGAAAATGCCTGTTATGGACTGGATTGTCTTCCCAATATGCATACGTTGAAGCTCCAAACCCCTCAGTGTGACTGTATTTGGAGACAGGACCTCTATGGAGGTGAGTACATTTATTTTATTTTATTTTATTATTATTATTTTATTACTTTATTTTATTGAGATGGAGTTTCACTCCGTTGCCCAGGCTGTAGTGCAGTGGAGTGATCTTGGCTCACTGCAACTTCCGCCTCCTGGGTTCAAGTGATTCTCTTGCCTCAGCCTCCTGAGTAGCTGGGATTATAGGTGCCCACTACCACACCTGGCTAATGTTTTATATTTTTAGTAGAGACAGGGTTTCACCATGTTGGCTGGGCTGGTCTTGAACTCCTGACATCAGGTGATCTACCCACCTTGGCCTCCCAAAGTGCTGGGATTACAGGAGTGAGCCACTGTGCCCGGCCAAGGCCAGTAAGTTTAAAGGAACTCATAAAGGCGGGGCCCTAATCCAATATGACTGATGTGCTATCCTTATAAGAAGAGGAGATTAGGACACAGAACACATGCACAGGAGAAAGACCCTGGGAGAACACAGAGAAAAGGAAGTCATCTGCAACTCAGGAAGAAAGCTATTTCTAAAAATTTGGTTTACTGTCACCTTGGTCATGAGCTTTTAGCCTCCAGAACTGTGAGAAAAATAAATCTATGTTATTGAAGCCACCTGGTCTGTGTGATTTTGTTATGACAGCCCAAGACAACTAAGAGAGTTTCCATGGAAAGAACAAACAGGAAAAGCGAGGCCCCTTCCCCATGCCTGGGAATGCCCAGGAGAGGAGGTGTGCAGCCCACTGAACATGAAGGAGTTTGCTGGGTTGTTCTGGGCCACCGCTGGTCCATATTTGGTGGCCAAGGCTGGTAGTGGTCAGGGAGCAGCCAGTGAAATTCACCAGGGGCCACTGGGAAGGGCGAATTACTGTTGCAGTTCTTGGAAAATTGGCTGGGGCACCTGCATAACTTACTGGGAAGGAACCACAGGCATCCCGAGGGAAATCAGTACAGGCATCTGTGGAATGTGTGAAGCCACTAACAATTCCACTGAAGCCAAATGCAGAGCTCCACAGGCATCCTGTGCACCAGCTCAGCACCAAAGAGTAAAGAGAAACTAACTAATGGGGAAACCAGAAGACCCTTTCTCCTCAGTGTCTTTCCACCACCCTCCATGGCATCCTGCCACCTGTCAAAGGAGAAAGGTTCTGGTATCACCAGCAGACAATCAAGGGTGGATGAGGAGCCAAGAAGCAATACATTGGTAACAGGCACACCTTCTATAATCTCATGAACAGGTCATTTCCTTAGTTACATTCAGGTAGCATGTTCCAGATTCTGGACAGACTATTTTCATCATATACACAGATGTACCTGTTCCTTCAGTGGACTGCCCTGACCCAGTGGGTGTGTAAGAATATAAGCTCTGCCATTCCCCAAATTAAGTGGATAATCTCCAGCTCTGCCCACAGACATGCCAAAGGTTCCACACTAGATAATCCCAAAGGTGTTTATTATGTCTCTCAAGCTTCTTAAGAATTTTCTCAGCCTTGATCTACCTTCTGCTCCACTAGAGACTTGATCTGGAAATTTATAACTGAAATCTTTTTCATAGTTTTCGAAGGCCCTAATATTGTTTTATATACATGCATGTGCACACACACACACACACACACACACACACACACACACACACCCCTTTTAAATTTAGTTTCTCCTTTTCTGCTCAATAATCCAAACGATATGGGACACAAGAAAAGCTCCAGCCCAAAGCCCCTCTGCTTTTTAAATTTTAATTTTAATAGTTTTGGGGGTACTAGTGCTTTTGGTTACAGGGATAAGTTTTTTAGTGGTGATTTCTGAGATTTTAGTGCTCTAGTTACCCAAGCAGTGTATACCATGGTCAATGTGTAGTCTATTATCCCTCATGCCCCTCTGAATCTTCCCCCGGACTCTCTAAAGTCCATTATATCATTCATATGCTTTTTGCATCCTCATAGCTTAGCTTCCACTTATAAGTCAAAATATATGATATTTGGTTTTCCATTCTGAGTTACTTCACTTAGAATAATGAACTGAAGATCCATCCAAGTTGCTGCAAAGGACATTATTTCATTCCTTTTTATGGCTAAGTAGTATTCCATGGCATATATATGCCACATTTTCTTTAACCATTCATTGGTTCATGGGCAGTAAGGTTAATTCATATTTTTGCAATCTAAAGTGCCTCTTTAAATTTTCTTACTTGGTGATTGTTCATAGGTATTTGTCACTAACCCATCTCAAGTTCTATCATTGCTGAACGTCTGTTTTGGTTGATAACCTTCAGTTTATCTACCAGGTAATATATACTGGGGGCCTCAGAATCATTCATATCTCTTCTTTGACAATATCTCTTAAGGCCATCCTTTCTTTCCAAACTTTTGATGACTATGTCAGAAATAAAATATTCCTATTAATCAT
The DNA here is from genome assembly GCA_963574635.1 of Cheracebus regulus. Lineage (NCBI taxonomy): Eukaryota > Metazoa > Chordata > Mammalia > Primates > Pitheciidae > Cheracebus > Cheracebus regulus. Next base: position 212,298 of record CAUYQU010042737.1, read on the forward strand.
CTTATTCATCAAAGGAAGAAATTTTGGTTCCCATCACCATAAATGTCTCTTACGTCTGTTTGTCACCATTCATGAGATGTAAACATAATTGATGTTTTATGTTAATTATATTAATTAACATGCTGCTGATGCTACTTTTCTTTTATATTTTTGTGGTTAATGTAGTCTTTGGTGGTTAAAGACATAGCCAAAACAGATAGATGGAACACACTAAATCATCCTAAGTATCAATTTCCTCTTATTAGCTAACAGCTTGCAGAAACAAATAAGAGATTAAGTTGTGAAGGGCATTTCACAAGGGTGTCTTGGATCTTGTCACAGACATTTTATGGCTTTATTTTATGGTTAAAGATTTAACACATTTTACATTTCAAATTTTTAATTGTTTTTGTATACAAAGTTTCCCCAAATGCCTGCATTTTGCACTAAAGACTCAGTATGAAACAATGTCTATTGTTGGAACTCCTTTAAAAATGTCTGAAACATCTACTCTCATCTACTCATCAAACAGATGTGCATACACACAGCACTCTGTCTCTTTGAACTGGGTTCTTCCAGGGTCTTGTTAAAGCTGTATGAGGGCCATCTGAAGCCCAAATGCGGGGAAAGCCTTATGGGAAGCTTGCTACCATCTATAAACGGACAGAAAACAGAAGGTTTTGAAACTGTGCTAAACAACAGGTTTATAAGTGAAGATGCTACTGCGCTACTGCTGAGAAAGAAACATTCACCAGGTTGCCTCTGATGAGACCAGGATATTTGCAGAGCCATTTTTTTTGCAAAAGCACCCAATAAAGAACCACAGTTCATAGTAAATACTCAGCCCCCATTCTGAGAGTGTTAGCATTTCTGTTGATTTAAAAATACACTTACCCTATGAGTTCCTCTGAGAGGACCCATGACATCTAACAGGTGGCAGAAATCTACACAGTAAAGGCAGCATCCAAGGCAACAATAGTTGTACAATATCATCTCTCGAACTCTCAAATAAAGTAGAAGACAAGAATACTTGTTCTGTTCAAATTAATGCTCTTGCTCTGGACTATTTATTAATGCTAAGCTTCTGAGCAGTGCTCTGCTATGTGTTTTGAACCTTGTTTTCCATTAGTAGCCATAAAAATAATTATCTAGAAACATCAAATATTTGCAATGCTTTGACCTGTCAAGCAATGGCATGAAATGTAACAAAGGCTGTTAAATATTTTTAAAGCACTTGGAAAAAAGGGTTGTTTTCTACTCTTGCTGTGTGTGTGTGTGTGTGTGTGTGTGTGAGTGTGTGTGTGTGTGTGTGTGTGAAATATAAATGAAATGTGGTATATTTTCATTCATGCTGTTTATTTATATACATGTGCCCGATGCCAGCTACCTGGTCAAGTGCTCTTGTATAAACCTGGATTCAGAGTTTGCAAGTAAGGCTGGTTAGTGTTAGGAAAATTGTCAAGTCAGTCACTCCAATATGAATGATGCCTTTCTGAAATCCAGGTGTTTGCAGATAGTTAACCAAGCTCTTCTGCTACTTGATTTACTTTTCCCTGTTACCCATATATTTAGAAAAAATGTTTTTGCTGCAGTTGGGAAATGTTTACCCATATACTTGTGTCACCAAATTATGTAAATTTGAAACTTTGAAAAAATATCTTTGAAATCATCATTAATTTCCTAGCTTGAGTGTAAGAAGAGATCTAGACCGTTCTGAATGATTCTGGTTCAATAATGTAGGATGTTTATTTGTGTGCTGAGTCAGAGTTTACAGTTATTTTACTTTTCATATGTAATATACTGTTGATAGTTCAAACATGAAGATTAAATGGCACAGACTGATCAGTGTTATGTAAGAGAGTGCCCACTGCCTATTTTGTATGGTACAGATCATTTGAAACTAGGAAATACATACAGGAACAAAAATAATTGCATATCAACAAATTGTTTTCAATGATAAGCACAGAGGAAAAATAATAATTACCTATGAAGGTGTGACTACATGAAGCAAGTAATCCAGCAATAGAATACTACTGCATGAAAATGCAGTCTATTATATGGTTTCCCATATTCATGATCCATGTTTTATCCCCATAGACTTTTCAACTTCATTCATAGATTCCCACACAATAATACTGGGAGACTTTAACACTCCACTGTCAATATTTGACAGATCAACAAGACAGAAAATTAACAAGGATATCTAGGACTTGAACTCAGACCTGGACCAAGCTAACCTAATAGACATTTACAGAACTCTCCAACACCAAATCCACAGAATATACATTTTTCTCAGTGCCACATCACACCTACTCTAAAATTGACCACGTAATTGGAAGTAAATCACTCCTCAGCAAATGCAAAAGAATGGAAATCATAACAAACAGTCTCTCAGACCACAGTGCAATCAAGTTAGAACTCAGAATTCAGAAACTAAGTCATAACCACACAGCATCATGGAAACTGAACAACTGGCTCTTGAATGTTGACTGTATAAACAATGAAATGAAGGCAGAAATAAAGATGTTCTTCAAAACCAACGAGAATGAACACACAACATACCAGAATATCTGGGACACATTTAAAGTAGTGTCTAGAGGAAAATATATAGCAATAAATGCCCATATGAGAAGCAAGGAAAGATCTAAAATTGACACCGTATCATCAAAATTGAAAGAGCTAGAGGAGCAAGATCAAAAAAACTCAAAACCTAGCAGAAGACAAGAAATAAGATCAGATCAGAACTGAAGGAGATAGAGACACAAAAAACCCTTCAAAAAAATCAACAAATCCAGGAGCTGGTGTTTTGGAAATATCAACAAAATAGACAGACCAC